>LPNX010346755.1:554158-569549 GCA_001517045.1 Pseudotsuga menziesii
CCTCCTACATTAAGCCGTATGGTTAGATTCACTGACATGATTAACGATTATTCTACTGTTCCTCTTCTTGGATTTAACAGTACTTCCCTTTCTATGAACGTTGGCAACGTTTTAGTGAAGAGCGCCTTAAAGCCCAAATTGGTCATAATTTCCCGGTGAAAATCGAGAGTATTGCTAAACCAGAAGGGAAAACTGAAATTAGCTGAGAAAATAGGGTTCCAAGTGGAAGTTTTAAATCCCAAACCGAGCACAAAGATGTTCAGAGTTTTGAATTCATGTGATGTTATGCTGGGTGTCCACGGTGCTGCCATGACACACTATTGGTTGATGAGACCTGGTTCTGTGTTTATACAGATTGTGCCTTTGAGTACAGACTGGGCTGCTGCTACTGATTATGGAGAGTCAGTCATTAAATTGGGACTGAAATATATAGAGTACAAAATTGTTCGAGAGGAGAGTTCTCTGTATGGTTTATAATATATATGAGAGTAATGATCCTGTTCTTACGGACCGGGACTCCATAAACAACAAGGGATGGTGGGAGACCAAGAAGGTGTATCTCGATGGACAGAACGTAAGACCCTCGTTTAAACGTCTGAAAAAGTCCTTTCTCAGTTTTGTTTACCATGGCTAATCATTGTTGACCATGTAATAAATTGTCATGCAATGTCCACTATGATGACAGTGCAGCAACAAATTGTCATGCAATGTCCAACTCCAATGAAACCGCAGCACCAGATAATCCTATGTAATGTTTGGACGGTTTGAATCATGTCTTCGAGACTTTGCTAGAATAGTTTGTGTTATGAATGACTGGTTTTTGCAACCTCAAGTTTCAAGTGAAATGGAATCAATATATTTTTCAAATAAACAAAACGTTTCATATAAAATTGTGTAGTCGCTTAGCCATTAACAATATTATTAACCATTGAGAGAGGGCGCTCAGCAATTAACACTATTATGAAAAATTCAAAATGTTTTAATATAAAAGTATAACACGTATGAAAATTTCAAACTGAATCATTTCATGTTTTAATATAAAAGTAACCTGATAAATATCTACCTCTTCAAATATCCATCAAAATAAATTTCCTCAATTTCTTAAAAAAAATCATATTATAAAAATAAAAATAAAAACTTGAAAGGCCAATGGCGAAGTTTAATGAGATGCTTGTTATTCCTTATAGTAAAGAATTATAAAAGTCTATGGGATTCTTGTTATTATTATGGTAAGGATATGCAAAATTCTTTTAATTTTAAACTAAAAATTCTTTATGTTAGTGGTGTTATCCTAAAAAAAATTCTTTGTTTAAAAAAAACTATTTTTATTTTTTCTATAAAGAACTTTTTCTTTTATTAATGACCTTACAAATATAGAATGGAAATTATTTTATTTTATTTTTGACAATTAGAAAATATTCATTATTTATCACTAAAGAATTTCCAAACTATAACAACACTATAATGGTAGGTTTTGAGTTTAATAGAAGTATTCAAAAGAATTTGCATGATATGTTCTATTGAATGTGCTAAGTAAGGCTCAAATGTATAGTGGATGGTTGTTTTATTGTTAATATTTTAATAATAGCTATTGAATGTGTTAACTAAGGCTCAAATCTAAATATATAGTGGATGGTTCTTTTATTGTTAAAATTTTAATAATAGCTAGGTTGCCTCACATACTCTTGAGTTTCCTCATACATAATACAAGAAAGGTTAAAGAGTGAAGTTTCTCAATCCATATTTTTTATAAAGACATTTTATTACAAGATTTGAACCTTTAAATATTTTAATATGAAGGTGTAATATTCTGATTTTGACCCCTATTGCATTAAAATTGTAGATGATGTAAATACCATTATTAAATCATGGTGAGGAGATAAAGTCCAATGCCCCGCCATGGATTTAGCATTTTTATGTATCGGCAATTAAAATGTTGCATATGGTTTTAGTGCAAGCCATGCACAATATAAACATCATGTAAAAATGCAATTTAATAAAAATACACACAACTAGCTATGTCAATGCAACAAAGAGATGGGCCATGATTTCACAAGGAATAGGGAGGGAAAACATTGAAACTATTGAGCTAGTATTTTTGAGCCAAGTGTCAATGGGAGAACCCATAAAGATGTCAACTACATTTTTTTGTGTTATTTACCCAATCATTTATTTCTTCTAGAAGTTGGTTGAGGCAGTTAATGCCTTGGGGACGAAAGAGTATAGAAATCCAAATTTGTATTGGGGAAGCCATAAGTTTTTGAAAAACATGTTTTTTCTTACTGGGCAAGTAAATATCGAGAAATGCATGCCCAAGCCATTATTCACCCACGTTCTTCATTTCCTCACGTAGTTGGAGCTTGCTGTGCATTTATCCTTCACGATTTTTGTTGTTTTCCTCATTTTCCCATACCCAAAAATCCATTTTTGTCTTAGTCCATGGCTAAGAAGCATAGATCCACCATTTTGGTGTTTATAGCAGCTGTTTTTGCTCCTGCAATGCCCATAAATTTTGTTGAATTCAAATTTCTCACCGAGGGGTTCATTTTCCCCATTTGCAATTCCGTTTTGGTTGCCAAACAATTTTTATACAAACCTAAAAGTTGTATATTATTGTTTTGTACATCCTACTGTTGGTCTAAAAGACTTATGTCATGTCCCAAATTTTGCATTGGGTCACAATGGCCTAACCACATTTTCCACATTCATGAGAGTTTGTTAAATTCATGCTAAGGGTCAAATAATTGCCAAGGAGGAAAATTACGAGTTTCCTAGGTTGGGGGTGGACCCTCTGAGATTTGCAATAAGGGGAACAATAAATGATATTTGAACATTAGAATGACATAAAAATATAATGAAGGAGATAAATAAATAAACACAAGGAAAATCAAAGTGACCATTGATCATGAAGACACATGGAGGATGTGGGACCCACACAAGCTATATTTTCTATGCCACATGGCATCCTCCTCTTGTCATTTTGAATCCATTAGAAGCCCAAGGGTTTTGGGATGAGTTGGAAGGTCAATATACTTTTCATGATCAATTAATTTCGAATTCTAGTGGAAGAGTAGCTCCCATGGGAGAGGAAGAGACATTTTGGAGCTAGTGAGACATTTGGACTAGATTCCCTATCTATATGACAACAATGATGAAGATTCTATGACACCTACGACACAAATCAGATATGAAAGTTGACATATAGGATATATGACATGTCATGGCTAAATATAGCATCCAAGAAGGCGCTCATGTGAGTTGGGGAAGCTCAATGGGTCCCTACTCAAACTGGGGGAGGATGGAAGGCTAGGGAAGGTAGGACACATGGAAAATATTGAACACACACCCTAATTTGAATTGGCTTGAGTTTGTGGATGGATTGGTAACCTTAGATGGCTAAGGATGTTTATAAAGTAAAGGGATCAACCAAGAGAGGGGATTTTGATCATTTTTGAAGAGAGAGAGATAGTGGAAGACTAGAGTGAAATATTTCGATCCAAGTTGTTCTTTGGAGAGGCCATTCAGGTATTTCATGGAGCTTTAATGGAGTTTTTATTTTCAGGTGTAAGTTATAGAGCATCTTGTGGTTTATTCTAGTGCATCTCATTCTCTCAACCATTTCAAGTCTTTATTGCATATTCTTGCTCATGGAGGGATTGCGCTTTGGGTGAGCTATTGTACTCTTTGGGAGAGCTTATAATGGTACATTTATGATGGTAATAATATTAATATAATATTTTCTTCATCTTCAAAAAGTATCAGGTCGAAATACTTAATGGTTGTATGTAAAAGTGATTATTAATTAGCAAACAATGACCATTTCCCCACTATATTGATGTATGCTAATGTAATGTTGATTATTTCAAATGAAATAATGTTTCTATAATATATTTATGATGAAAAAAATTACATTTATGAGTATTACATGTTTCATATCCATCACTTCAGTGCTTTAAGTCATCTTACTCAGTTTATTTGCATTTTAAGAAGATTTGGTGCTATTTTCCCAAGGGTTGAACTAGTAATTTTGTAGCTGGTTGGGAGAAGGTTATAACAACCTTTATAAACTGAATAATGACGCACATGAGACCTTAATAATGTATCTTAAAAATCCTCTACGTCTATTCATAAATTTTAGTGGTTTTTGGAGCATTTGGAAAGCCATTTTCAATGTTTACCCTAAGGGAATTGGAATCCCAGTTTGCTACTGAAAACACCTACCTTGGCTAGAATATTAAAAAAAATTGTAGATGTCTTTGGAGGGTAATAAATCATCTATGAACATTGTATTCAAGGATTAATATCATTCATATAACTTCTTGGAATATTTGGGAGCATTTGGGTCAATTTGGAGACCTAGACATCAAAACTAGTCAAAGGTTGAAATAGAAAAAAAAGTGAAAAATTGGTCAATGTAATAAAATTTCTTAAAAAGGGACATTACAACTTAGTAGTGGAAAAGGCCTAGTGTTGGCTTGATAAACATAGTGAATAGAGTAAACTCACATATAGATCAATAGGGGTTGGGAAATATTTTATGCACGCCTTCAAGAGCACTTGAAGGGAAGGTATGGCGTGAGGTATTGTGTAGAAGTGAAGGGAATATTTCCTTGTGTTGGGTGTGTAGGTATTTTGGATGCCAAGCTATATGTTGATGTATTCATAACTTCGAAGTGTATTAATCTGTATATCTTATGTATTGTACCCCGATGTTTATTCTGGGATGTGTCTGTAATGTATTTGTGTCATGTCATGCCTCGATGTTCCTATTAGGAGGTTCTATAATGTAAACAAGTCATGTCAAGTCATTGTGGGTAACCCTCCTATTGGTCAAGGGTTAAAGTCCTTACAGTTGTGGGGCCCTAGGGTTATTAGACTATCCTAGAGAACTCAACCCTAGGTGATTCATTGTAAATAGGGGAAATAGTACCCACCGTTGTGTTAAGGATAACCCTCCTTGTTGGTCAAAGGAGGAAAAGTCCCCACAAGTTGTGGGGCACTAGGGTTATTAGACACTCCTAGAGATGTTGGTTGTAGTAAGTAATTGTTAAGTGAGGTTGGCATGTTGGATCGGGCTTCACGTGAACAAAATAATATAAATAGAGAGTGAGCCTCTTTATTTATCACACACACACTCACTCATTGGGGTGCATGAGTGAGAGAGAAGTTGATGGGATGAGAGAGAGAGACTACTGTTGTCAGGAGATCATATTTATGTTTTTGGGTTTTTATTTTGGTGTTGATTCTATCTCTAAGGAAGTTGCAGGGCTTTCTCCTTTATGGTTTCCCCAAGGAAAATTCTTTGTGTCTCTTGTCTCTTGTGTTTTATTGCTATGCATGTTAATTTATGAGTTAAAGATCCTAAGATCATAATGCTAGCTTGAATGATAAAAATCTAACATGGTATTAGAGATAACATAAGAAGAATACATTCTGGAGCTACAGAAGTTAGGGCTTATTACTTTTTGGGTCTCTCTCCACAATCCATCAGTAAAAGTATGCTATCTTGACTCTTAATTGAAGGGTGCATCTTTTTGTCGAAGTCGAATTCGATTCCGAGCATTTTCAATTTTCCTTGTAGGAAATTAGGGCTTTCTACAGAAGAGGAACTTTTTAGTGATCCTGGCATAGGATTTATCTCCTCATCAAAATTGAATTTTATATACCTAGGTAAATATTTTTGGTTGGGTGAAACTCCATGAAATTCAAACCCTAGTTTGACCTCAAGCTAGAAAAACCCTAAATCTAAAAATGATACGTTTTGGTACATTCGCTATATCTTGGGATTGGAGAAGGATTAGGAGCTAAAACTTGCTGAGGTCGAAGATAAAATTTGGATGTACACTGTGTCCAAAATGCAATCTCAGAGTCGTTATATTCTAGGAGATATGATCCCTAAAAGTTAGGGTTCCAGCCTCTTCCACGATTCATCCCTAAACAGGACACCTGGGGAGAATTGCTATATATTGGGCTACAAAGGTCCAAATAACATTTCTGAAGATGTTTAATAAAGGGCACATAATCTACTTTCAGTGATCCAAAGTTCATACCCATAAGATGAAATAGTGACACATGGAAGTCCGTACAAATTCTCTATTCTGAATAGTCCTGTAACAGGTCGCCTTGGTAAAATAATCATAAGTCCCAATTGGTGAAACCACTCCTGATGAAACCTGTTGTGTTGGAACATGGAAATTTTAGGCTACCTCAGTGCAAGGGTTTATACATAGAGGAGCAGTAATCTCAAGGATACCACAGAAACATTAACAAAAAATTCTGCAGAAAAAATTGGAAAACTAGGGCTTCCTGTTTCGAGATATTCCCTCCACTGTTTTCAAAAAAGGAGTACATTGGATAGCTCAACCTAAATAGATCTATCTTTCTATCCAATCAGATTTGAAATATTCCAAGTTTTGAAAATTAGTGTTTCTCTGACAAACCTAGATGAGCCAGCTCGAGAATGAGGACGGACACCTCAAATCGATAAGATCTAATATTTTGCTATTTTCATTTAAGGTTCTCATTTCAAAGTGATCTATCACATCAGATTGATGATAATCTTGGTAAAGTTGACAACTCTGAAGCTTGGAAGTATATGATCTATCTGAAGAAAATGACACCTACATAAGTAGAGAGGGTCCAGTTCCAGAGGGAGATGAGGTTCAAAGCCTTACACAAGAAGAAATTGGTCAAGGCCAAGAATATCATTGTTGATCCAGTCATAGATCAACTTGTAACACAAGTGTTTGCTGTAAACACACCGAAAGAGATGTTTGATTCCTTTGCCAAGCTATTTGAAGGGAAGAACATCAATCAGAATATGACATTAAGAAACTAGTAGAACAAGAATTGGAGAATGAAGAAGTGGTGATAGCCACCTTGTAATGTCCCTTTTTGAAATTTTAGTAAATGACCAATTTTTCCACTTTTTCCCTAATTTTGATGTGTAGACCTCCAAATTGACCCAAATGCTTCCAAATTTTATCTGAAGGTACATGAATGATAATATAACTTAAATATGATGCTCATGTATGTTTTGTAACCTCCCAATTACTTCTTCAAACGTGTTTAATGTTCTATTCAAAGTAAGAGTCTTTACTAGCAATTTGGGGCTCCAATTCCCCCTGGGTAGTTATCGGAAATGGCTTCACAAATGATCCAAAAGTCACTTTCATTTATAAAAAGAGGATGGGTATGTGTAAGGGACCTTTTTAAAGTGTCCTATAAATCATGGTTCAGTTTATAGAGGATTTTATGACTCTTTCCAAAACAACTCCCAAGTCACCATTTCGACCCTTGGGGAAAATGCACCAAATCTTCTCCCAATGCAATAAAAATGAGTAAAATGGCTTCCAATGCTTAATTACTGAACATGAGACTTGAAATAAACATTAATAAAAGTCCATACATCATAAATTTATCATAGATACATTTCTCCATTCGAAATAATAATCATTACCATGGCATATATCAAAATAGAGTGGAAATGGTCATTGTTTGCTCATCAAAAGTCATTTTGGCATACAACTCTTGGGAATTTAGACTTAAAACTTTTTGATAATGAGTAAAATATAATATTTAACTGATTACAATCATAAATGTATAATGAAAGGCTCTACCAGTTCGAAATCATCAGCATTGCAATGGTTCACAACAAGATAGAAGGGAAATGGCACTATTTCTTCATTGTTCAACAATTTTTACATGAATTCTTTTGGTTATTTCGACCTGAGAGTATTCTGAATGTGAAATATAGAGCATATACACCATAAAATAATATAATGGTCATTATAATATTCCCCAAAGAGATCAATAGCTCACCCAAAGCACAATCCCTCCATTGTCATGAATATGGTGTGAAAGTTGGAAATCCTTGAGAGAGAGTGATGCAATAGAAGAATACACATAATTTCCTGTAGCTTAAACCTACAAATAAGAATCCATTAAAGCTCCATGAAATACCTGAGTGTCCTATGCAAACACCAACTAGGATGGGAATCTTTCACTCTCGAAATTGGCTTAAGCAAGAAAACTAGCTCTCACAATTCACAAATGACAATTTCACAAATGAGCAAAAGATTCTTCTCATGGTTGATCCCTATATTTTATAAACATTATTGGTATTATAAGGTTACAAATACATCCATAAACCAAATCCAAGTCGAATTGGTGTGGCTGCTCATGCTATGCCATGTGGCCTCTCTCTTCACCTTCCCTCTTCTCCCAAGTTTGAGTAGGAGCCTCTTGGCCTTCTCCAACTCCCAATATCGACCTCCAAGATGCTCTATTCAGAACTTACATGTCAATATGTTAGTATTTCATCATTTATATCTGACTTGGGTCATAACTATCATATAATCTCCATCATTGGTGTCATAGCTTTCATAAATGTAAGGGGAATCTATCCAAGTTTCCATGAAACTCCCATTTGGCTCTTCCTCTCCCATGTAAGTTACAATTCATCCAAAATTCCACCTATGAAGTATATGGACAATTATATTAACATTATAATATATACAAAAACATTATACTTGCCATATATTCCAATTTGCAAGAGAAAGATACCATTTAACATAGGAATTATAGCTAGTGTGGGCCCCATAGTCTCCATGCGTCTTCATGTTGTATTGCCACTTCCATTTTCTCTTGTATTTTTTTAATAAGATAAATTATTAAATATTCATCCCCTTATAATGTCTAAACATCATTCATTATCCCCCTTATTCCAAATCTCAAAGCGTCCAGCCCCAACCTAGGAAATTAGTGATCTTTCTCCTTGGCAATTATTTGACTTTTAGCATCCATTTGACAACTTTCATGAATATGGAAAATGTGATTTGGCCATTGTGACCCAATGAAAAATTTGGGACATTACACACCTTGAATGGCCTCCCAGGATCATGGGATTCATTCATGTGAGGAATGTGTGCCAGAAGGAAGTGATTACTTTCAACAGACTCTGGGAAGAGCACACACAAGAAGAAGAAGCCCGACTCATAATAAGAGAAGAGAAGATGGGAGCAATCGAAGGTCAAGCTCTCACCATCCAAGAAGATCCCTCAACCAATGAGGAATATGAATATCTCAACTCTTGAAGAACCTCTTATCCATCTTAGCATTTGGATAAGAAATGATGCTATTATGAATGTAGAAGACGATGAAGCCGAAGGCTCAAGAAGGAGTCCACCCACGAAACAAATAAAGATAAGTATTCAATTGTCATTTCATGATATTGTTTTGTTATGCATTTGTTTATATTCAGTTAATGTATTATGCATGATATAAATGATAGTATACTACTAATATGCATGTGATGGGTAAGTATCTCATGGTGCTATACAACTCTCCATTGCTACTTATCTAGAATGAATCCTCTTTGCTGACATATTGGATTAGTGCACAATCTCAATGTTGTCCTAGTAGAGATGGAAGGAATCTAGAAAAGTTTCCGTGAGATATGGATGAATGTTTTATTTTCTAAAGTAGTTGCATGATCATATATTTATGCATAAGAACTTACCAGTATGAATGTTCCTTATGAAATGTTTCTAACCATACAAATACATTTGACTTGTAGGAAAGATCGCATACATAATTACTTATAAGAAAAGAAGGATGAGACTTGTTCCGAAGAACAAGTGATGACAGTTCAAAGAAAAAGAATAATATGATGAATGCAGTGACATCATTGACGTAGAACCTACTAGCCATGAAGAAGTAACCAAGAAGACAGGGAAGACCAGTTCAAGAATAATGATGTCTAGGATGCAGTATCAATACATGAAGGGAAGTTCGTAGTTCCATAATGCAGCAGATGGAAAGATCGTGGGATACAAGGTAAGAGTCGTAGCATGCGGATTCTCACGAAAAGAAGGCATAAACTACGAAGAGACATTTGAAGCTAGTGGGAGTTGAAACACATACATGATGAGATTGATGAAGATATTAACCTTTTTTACAAGGTTGAAGGTCAAATTCTATGCACTAGATGGATACATAGAATGTTAGTAGTATAGGAAGCTACTTGTCACTCAGGTACAGAATTTTTCGTTGCATAGAGTACGAAAGACAGAGGGAGTATGATGCTCCGCTTCAGAGGGTGTAACTACAGAATATCGAGAGGTTTTCCATGGTACGATAGGATGACTGTAGGATTTACTAAGAGTAAATCAGATTCCAACCTTTGCTTCAAGGTTGAAGGTGGAAGACCAGTGATGCTCTTGTTATGTGTCGATGCACTATTTTCCAGGCATGGGGGTGTGGCAGAATGGGGATGGAATCTTCCTCGGACAAGGGAAGTATGCAGTAGAGATCCTGAAGAGGTTTAGGATCATGGACTGCAAGGCCATGACCACACCTATGGCATCAAACATGAATCCATTGAGTGATGCTTCATCAGAGACGGTTGATTCCATGATGTATCGTCAGATGATTGGGTCCTTGATGTACCTGACAAATACGAGACCAGATATTTTCTTTACTGTGAACACATTGAGACATGTTCACCTGATGGTTGCAAAGCATGTAGTGAGGTACCTGAAGGATACAGTTAATTATGGGCTCCAATATAAGGTGAATCAAAAGATTAACCTAGAGGGTTATGTTGATTTAGAATGGGCAGGCAGTGCCATCGATAGGAAGAGCACTTCAAGGTGTTGCTTCAGTATGGGATCAGGTGTGATCTCTTGGTTTAGTGGGAAGCAATCCTATGTGGCACTGACTACAGCTGAAGCAAAGTGTGTCGTAGCTTGTTTATCTAGTTGTTAGGCACTATGGCTAAGGAAGCTACTGTTTGATTTATTTGATCTCCAGTTGGATGTTACTTGTATATATTGTGACAACCGGAGTTGTGTGAAGTTGTCAGAGAACTCGTTGTTCCATGACAAGTGGAAGCATATCGAGATCAAGTATCACTATATGAGGGATATGGTGTAGAAAGGTGCAGTGAAGCTCCAGTATGTTGCGATGGATGAACAGATAGTTGATGTGTTGACGAATCCATTGGCTAGAGTGAAGTTTGAGTATTTCAAGGAGAAGCTTGGTGTTCTCCAGATCGAGTTTCCTTCCAAGGGGAAGTAATGAGTCTGTGAGCCATTTTGACATGGTGAGAGGATTGGTTCGTTCCATGGTTAGATGTAATAGCTGATCCATTCTATCATGGTGATAGGATTGGTTCCTTCCATGTAAGATATGAGTGCTGAGCCATTCTAATATGACTGTCAGATTGGTTCCTACATGATCAAATATAAGGGTTATTGGCATTCTTGGAATGGAGATGCCTGGTTAGTTACTAGGAATACTCGGTCTAGGACTGAGGGCCTTTTTGATACAACTATAAGATGTAGTCTTACATGATCAAATGTGAGTGCATGGTCATTCTGATGTGATTGAGGGATGTGTTCCCACTTAATCATATATAAGGGTTGTTTCCATTCTTTGAATGGAGGTACCTAGTTAATTACCAGAAAAGATCAGTCTAGGACTGAGGGCCATTCTGATATGACTGTGGGATGTGTTCTCACATCATCAGATATGAGTGCATGGCCATTCTAATGTGATTAAGGGATGTGTTCATACTTGATCAAATATAAGGGTTGATGCCATTCTCTAGAAGAATGGAGGCACCTGGTTAGTTACCAAGAACCCTCAACCTAGGGTTGAGATCCCTTCTAACATGGTTGCGGGATGTGCCCCCCATGGTCATATGTAAGTCCATATCCCTTCTAACATGGTTGTGAGATGCGTTCTCCCGATGGTCAGATGTAAGTGTAGAGCCCTTCTGACATGGTTGCGGGATGTGTCCCCCCCATGGTCAAATGTAAGTGCAGATCACTTCTAACATGGTTGTAGGATGTGTCCCCCCCATGGTAAGATGTAAGTGCAGAGCCCTTCTGACATGGTTATGGGATGTTTTCCCCCCATGGTCAGATGTAAGTGAAAATCCTTTCTAACATGGTTGTGGTATGTTTTCCCCCCATGGTCAGATGTGAGTGCTGAGCCTTTCTGATGTGATTATAGGATTGGTTCCTACATGATCAGATGTGAGTGCTGAGAGTGACTTTCTGACATGGTGTTGGATGTGTTCCTCTCATGGTCAGATGCAAGTGATAGGCAGGCCAATCTGACTTGGTGTCAGATATAAGCACTGAAGAAGACCTACATGGAGGCTAGCTCAGTAGAAATTCCTGTGACAAGAAGAATCATGAGATACCACCCGTGATGATGATCCAGCAGTGATGATCCAGATCCAGTGATGATGATCCAGATTGAATGATGATCTAGATCCAATGATGATGATCTATATCAAATGATGATCTAGATTTAGTGATGATGATCCAGATCCAATGATGATGATCCAGATCCAGTGATGATCCAGATCTAGTGATGATGATCCAGAGCTAGTGATGATGATCCAGATCAAGTGATGATCTAGATTCAGTGATGATTATCCAAATTGAGTGATGATCCAGATCCAGATGAAGATGAATTGAATATGAATATGAAAAGAACTCAATGATGATCCAGATCATATAGAGAAGAAGACTTGTGCTGATAAATTATGTCGAGAGAATACCTTCCTAGTTAAGAGGGAGTGTTAATGTATTTGTAACTTTGGAATGTATTTATCCGTATATATTATGTATTGTACCTTGATTTTTATTTCAGGATGTGTTTGTAATGTATTTGAGTCATGTCATTCCCTGTTGTTCTTATTGGGAAGTTCTATAACGTAAATAAGTTATGTCAAGTCATTGTGGGTAACCCTCCTATTGGTTAAGGGTTAAAGTCCCCATAGTTATGGGGCCCTAGGGTTATTAGACTATCCTAGAGAATTAGACCCTAGCTGAGTCATTGTAAGTTGGGGCAATAGTCCCCACCATTGTGTTAAGGATAGCCCTCCTTGTTGGTCAGAGGAGGACAATTCCCCACAAGTTATGGGGCACTAGGATTATTAGACACTCCTAGAGATGTCAACTCTAGTAACTAATTGTTAAGTGAGGTCGATGTGTTGGAGTGGGCTTCAAGTGAATGAAAGAATATAAATAGAGAGCAAGCCTCTCTATTTATCACACACACACACACTCACTCATTGGGGCACATGAGTGAGAGAGAAGTTTTTGGGATCAGAGAGAGAGACTACTGTTGTCGGGAGATCATCTTTATGTTTTTGGGTTTTACTTTTGGTGTTGATTCTATCTCTATGGAAGTTGTGGGGTTTTTTCCTTGATGGTTTCCCTGAGGAAAATTCTTTGTGTCTCTTGTCTCTTGTGTTTTATTGCTGCTCATTTTATTCTCTCATTTGAAGATCCTAAGATCATAATGCTAGCTTGAATGATAAAAATCTAACACTAGATAGATATGGTGTAGGCTTCCATAGTTTTGTGGTTGAGATCACTGGCATATCAATTCTCCCTTTCGACTACCTTAGCAGTGTGATAAACCCAATTTTAGATTGGCTTGGTTGAAACTTGATATGTTTACTTTTAGCTATGTGTGAGCATGTTGTTCCCTAGTTCATTGTGGAAATCATTCCAATCTCGGGAGTGGAAGTGGTGCTGAGCGATTTATGAGCACACTCACCTATGGTTGGGTGGAATGTTGCAGCGACATAACTAGTTCCACGAAAACTTACATTCAAGGTAAGTATTCTATGTATTTAATTTTTGCAACTTTAATTTGTTTACGAATGTATATGAACATATAGAATGCTTGCAATGTGTTAATTCCATTGTATTTGCATTTGTTATGCATCTGTATATGTATATTTGCAATGCATTTTTGGTTTATGTTCATGGGCTATATGTTCGGTCATATATAAGCAACAATAGTGGAGTTGATTCCTCTCCATCGACAAGATGAGGGGAGGGGACATGAGAGAAGGAGACCTTATTTTGTCGTCAAATTTAGCACTTGTTTAAATGACATCCTAATTTTTGACGTTGGATTTGAACTATTGACCAGTGATTTACAAATTTCCGTGGTAATTACTCATTACCAATTTTTGTAATCCAATGATTTTCCATGATTTACAACTTTTTATTGTAATTACTCATTACCAATTGTTGTAAGCCAATGTATTTCCATCCTGAAAAATCATTTTTGTAAGTATCTATTTCTTCTTTAAATCTTGGTATATAGGTCTCCACATAAGTAGAATCCCTTTAATCAAAGGGTTATTTTTAAATCTATCATTCAAAAAGGCCGACACCTTGATTTAGTGTTTTATTTTTTCAAAAAAGAGCCAAAAATATTTAAACCATACATGAAAAATTGTAGTAGAGAAAGATTATTTTCATCAAGCAACATTGAGTTCCTTATCATATTGAATAGCCGTGTGGATATTAAAGGAAATTATTCATTTCCTTTCTAGATGAAGCCTATAACATGCTTAATCCTTCCTCCATAATCTCTTATTCAAGAATTATTAATCTAATGAAAACTCAACCTCCCTCAAAATTAGCACACTAAATTGACAAAGCCAAAAGAGATGGAAATTGGTTTCTTTACTAAATTTACAAATACTTCCCCTTCCCACATTAAATGTATATATATTTTTAAATATCACAACAAAATAACTTGTTGTTTGACATCAACCACATGCTATATTGAACCTCATAGGGGCTCTTAAATGGTGAGACTTGTTTCCACACCCAATCCCCTTCTTTATTATTTCTAAAAAGCGGAAGTGATTTTATAATCAATTGTCTTGGAAAGAAGTCCATCAATAGAATTCTCAATACACTTATAGACCAAATCAAGTTTCATCGTTGAGAATAAAACTCAATTTAAATATTTCAACATACATGTCCAACTTGTAATTCCTTCCTCTCTTATCCCCAAATATCTAGGTAGCATCCACTCTTGTCTTTATATTATTAAAGATTCACAAATGATACTCGAGCTAAAGTATTAGTTCCTTATAGCCTTAACAAGTGAATGTTTTTAGGAATCTTGGAATATTGATGGAACCCCATCATGTAATGCCCTTAATCAACATTCCAATTATAAGAGATCTTTTTACAAATAGAAAGTTCCAAATTTCAATGATAAAGACAGACATTCATAAATACATCCAATTAAGTCTCTCATGAACTACCTCAGATGGGAAATTCAGTAGAGAAACATGAATATTATTTAAAAAAACTTAATTACAGCATAAGCACAACAACATAGAAAAAAATATTATAAAGACAAAAGCCTGGATATTTTTCAATATAGAGAAACACTTTTAATTATTTTAAAGACCGATATGTTCTTTGCATACTTAATAAATCTAGATGTTTTTAGAAAGCTTGTAACCTTGACAGAACCCTATCATGTAATACCCTTAATCAACATTCCAATTATAAGAGAGCTCATTACAAATAACACGTTCCAAATTATATATGAT
>LPNX010346755.1:569763-586068 GCA_001517045.1 Pseudotsuga menziesii
GTCTTTCAATTCAGTTAGCACCATTTTTGCATGGCTGCATGGTGGAAGGTGCCTTTTCTTACCCAACTCATCATTTCAATTAGTTTAACTAATTGCTAGACGGAATTAGATATGTGGAGTTAGACTACTAAGCCCTGATAGTGATTTGGACACTTCTATTGAGTTGGTATATTCGAAGCCTATCCACATGATTTGAATTATCCTCTATGTAACAATTTCGTATAATGTTGGAATGAATAAATATTATGATGTAATTAAGTTATCAATACTTATCATATTTACCCAAAATTTGTCTTGTTCAATGTTCATTTTCTTGATAATTCGACTTCAAAAATATGTCTCATTATGTTCATTCATCTTCATGTAGATTCGTGGTTCAAGAATTTAACAATTGATGTGTTGCTGCAACACTTTGAGATCCACTTCTTTGATCACCTATGCAAGTGGAGGCATTGCTTTGAGTTCCCCCACAATGTTGCCAATTTTTCCTCTGCTTCACCAAGTTCTTCCTCAAATTGGTGTAGTTGCTTGTATTGTACCAAACTGCCCCAAAACTGTGTGATTTATTATGCTATCATCTGTACTTGCTTTTCACTTTCCATGATTTTTGTTGCATTATCTTCAATTGCTCCACTTCTTTCCATTATCTGCTTTAGTGGTGCGTTGGGTACAACTTGATCATGCAACTCCTCATTTTCTTTCCTCATATCAACAAATTCTTTTCCTAGTCACGAGACTTTTTCTTCCATAAACATATCCAGACTAATGTCCATAATTTCTTCATAGGCCATTGAGATTTCCCTCTATAGTCTCATCCTATCGTCAAATTCCTTTTCCCTTTAGTCCACTACTGCTTCCTTTCCCACTTTAAGGCATTTAATTTCTACTTCATTTCTCTCTAATTACTACTCATACTAGACAAATTTATCATGAATTGTTGGCTAACAGTCTATAATTTATTCACTTGATGTTGTCTAGATTCATGTCAGCATGTAGATTGGGAGTTCATTGACGTTGCAACCAATCAAGTTGAACCCCTTTATTGTAGTTTCTACATACACATTCCCTGTCATAATTGGTTGTTGTACAATCTGTTCCAACCACACTTTCTTTCCCATGTGCACCTCAGTTACTCTTTGCATCGCACCCTTATGTGGTACTCTCATCTCGAGTACTTCATTTGTCAATGTTTGCAACACCCTATAACATGGTGGAAGTACCCTGTTGTATGTTTCGTTATCTTGTATGTATTTTTGTTGGTCCCCATAGTTATTGTCGCTACAACCTTGTTTACTTATTCATTAAAGAGCCCTGCCGTACTTCTCCCTTTTCCTTGCTCGAAACGATGCTTCGTCCATGCTTCAAATTTTTGTTTCTACAAGTTTGATTCGGTTGAGGTTTCGAATGATGCCTCTTCTTGCAAATATTCTTCCTCTTATGAATCCTTATCTATCACTTGGTTCTATGGGACATTTGCTAGTGGTCCATCTCCTGGTTTCGACACGTCCTCCTCACTTATCACTAGTTTCCATTCTGTTGGCCATTCTACTATAATGGAATCCAACTCTTTGTCAGTCAGCTTAAATTGTGTTGTAAGCCATTGGTTATCATTATCTCGCCACACTTGAATGTATATGGAATGAGGCCCCATTTCCAAACCCACAATATTCCAGTAAATGTCTGTGGCTTCGTCTACCATGAGTCATGACATTTCTATTTCTACATCATGCAGTGCATCCAAGTACAAATAAAACTAAATGTTATTGTTTGTTTTCCTTTCCTTCTTGTTGAGCTCCCATAAGTTCTTATACCACAATCCTCTGTAAATGTTGACATCATCAACCTCAATTCCATGATAATGTGTTGGTTCCATCCAATCAACCAGTATTATTAGTATCAACAACCACAAGTAATTGAATAGTTTTTCCACCTCTTGTGCTAGTATGACATCATGCATCAATTCGTTCAACAAAAAAAGGACCAATTCATCTATACTCATGTTTCATACTGCTTTGTGCATGAGATAACCTCCTACATGCACTGATTCATCCTATTCTTCCCCACTACCTTTACTCCCAGTAACTTTGTTGCAACACAAACTCCCTAGTCACTAACGGTATGGATGGCGAACATCATTTTGTATTTTACCACGCAATACTTATTTTTTAGTATTATGGCCAACTTCTTGTCATTATCCTTCCCTATGAAGTATTGGGATGAGTCAACCGCTCCCTTGGGAATGCCAGTGATTTGAGATATTAAATTAACCATAATTGGGAGATTCGTCCCCAAACACAGATACCTCCCATGAAATCATGCTAACAACTTCTTTACAAATGCATTAACCTATGGGGATCATCCAAAGTGTGGCATGTGGATAATTGAAAACAAACTAGACCATTGCAGTCCCTATGCCCATTATGCTAGTTCTTTGTTGATTCTGCCCTTTTTTTTGTGTGTTCTTACCTCATATGTGCCTTGCATGCATTCTGGGTATGCCAAAATGTCATGGTCAGTATATTCTAGTTTCTGCAACCTCGGTACTATAGCCATTGTCACGTGAAATCCCTTAGGTGTCGTAGGAATATTGATAGTGTACTTACGGGTCTTACTAATGCATAGCATCGGTTCCCCTAAATTCCTCGACGGTACATATTATGGGATATCTTTTGTCGTCAGCGCTTGTGACTTACCCCTTTACTATTGTTTCCCCCATTGGTGTATTTGACGAGCAAAATTTTGCCTCTACTGCCCCTTCCTTTGTCGAACTATGAGTTGTCTTAGTCCTTCAACCTGGAGTGGTTGGGAAATTCACACTCCTTTTCTTCTCTAGTTCATCTTCTCTTCTCACACAATGGGGCTGCCCATTAGCCTCGGCCCATTATATATCCTTTGGTCCTTCTTTACGAAAAAATTCAATGATCATTAAAAAACCCTACAAAGTTTGACTGAATATTGCGTTGATCCTGCAAATCTAATGACCATGATGGTCAATAAATGCATGTCTTTCCCAATTATGTTGTCACTCATCTGGTGTAATTTCGGTGTTTATTGTCAGATTTTATCATTACACACCTTTTTTGATATCTCCAAGCTTCAAAATTTGCTTCAACTCTTCTTTCCTTATTTTTCTGTCATATGTCGACAAACTTCCCTTCTGAAATTTTCCATTCACTGCGATCAGCATTAGTGTCGGGCCTGGATATCCCAATAGGGATTTAGTCGATTTCCATTCACTATTTTTGGTAACAATACTCCCTCTAACTACTGCAATTGCATGACACCTCCATTGATAATGAAATAAATGATATATGGACTTAACCAATGAATTTACATCTTACGTGGGTGCTTCATGAACTTGTTGTCATAGAGGAGAACTAGATCCCCACACTTGAAGTGCTTCTCCTTGCTGTGGCAATAATTCCATTACTTTTGTCGATCCTTTTCTGCTTGCTGTTGAAACTCAAGGATGAACCAATCCTCTTCTAAGTGCAATATCTATGCCAATATTTCCACAACCGCTCCTTCGTCACTCATACACGGTCGTGATACTATGCATAGACTAGGAATGATATATTCCATTGGAATTATCACTTCTTGTTCGTAAAATAACTTAAATGGATTTTGTTCCATTAATCTTTTCCATGGTGTCCCATAGGCCCATAATATTGTAGGGATTCTCAGATCTGAATCGTTGCAATTTTTGTTGCATATCTTTGTTAGTGCATTTTAAAATATCTTGTTGAATGCCTCGACTACTCCATTCGCTTATGGGTAATATGGATTACTTTTATTATGCTGAACTTGAAACTCTTCAGTCATTTCTCTAATAATATAATTGAAAAAGTCACCCCCTTGGTAGCTTATCAGTATCCTAGGACATGCAAATCTAGCAAGCAAGTTGTCAAACAAGAAAATTATTGTTTCCATAGTTATGCAATCCTTCATTGGTTATTCCTCAGCTTATCTTGTTAAGTATTATGTCATAGTAATGATGTATTGTGTACCCTCTCTTTTCCCTTTAGGATTGATGGGCACTAAAAAATATACAACCCACTTATCGAATACTTCTAGGAGTATCCATAGTACTAAAAACATCTCATATCTCTGTGATGGTTTTCCCATTTTTTCACATAGATGCAACTTTTAGCATAGTTTGCGACATCGCTATGCATTGTTGGCAACCATAATCGAGCTCCTATTATCTTCCTAGAGGTTGTGTGACCTCCATAATGTCCTCTAATCCTGTCATGTTCCTTTGTCAATACTATTTCCTGCTCATTCGAAAGAACATATCGACGAAAAATTTCATCGGGCCCCATATTGTATAGCTATTCTATGATTAGTTGGAAATCAATGGTTCTGATAACCAATTGCTTCTTCTGACTTGTGGTGAAATCCTTCGAGGATTTTTCTATCTCCAAATATTGGATTATTTGTTTGTAATGGTCATCAACCATTCCGACTTTAAACAACTGCACATCAGGAAATCCATCCTCAATGATGCTTGGTTATTTGCCTAACATTATTCATGATATATGATTGGGTCCTATATTAAACCTTCCTAGTTTCACAGTGGAGTTGAAATCAAATTATTCGAATAGTACCAGCCATCGACATATTTTCCCCATATTATTCTTGCACATTAATCTAGGAACAAATAATCAATCTCATCAATAAATACTCAACAAATAACTCAGAAATGGTGTTAATCAGAACCAGAATGGTTTCCTCTCTGTATATTCAATAAACAATGAATAGTTACAATAACAATGTCAAGAAATAGCTTGAATCAATGAGGAATTCAAATACCTAAGGAGGTCATTCAAATTCAATGAGTGAGTCTAGCTTAACTGACTGTAAGCCATGGTTCACACTCTGTTAACCACTTCACCAAAACCCTAATTGACTCACCAAACCTGAACTGAAGTCAGAATGCAATAAATGACTGAATCTCAATTGAAAGAGATCAAACACATGTCATAGAAATCCAACCATCAAGTTCTAGTGCTTCAATGACTTCAATGAACCTCGATGAGGTTAACTAAAGATGAACTGATAATCAAAAGTTGGTGGAGGCACCCTTGTTGACTCCAGATCAATAAATAATAATAAATGATCATTAAATAATATATTTAATGAGAGGAGGCACCTTAACTGACTGGTTGAACTGATTGTAACCACCAGTTAGCAATTAGGTGCATTAATATCACTCAGATCACCCCCGGAGTGCTCCAGTTATCCTCCTTGATTGTAGGAGAAGGCTAAGTTAGCCTCCTTGACTGTAGGTAGGCATGGGTGTGACTGGATGATGTCAATTAATCCTCCATTGATGTCAATTAATGTCAATTATACTTATGATAGTTGTTTAACTATGCCAATTTGACCAAAAAGAGTGTGTATGGTGGTAAATGTCTCCAACACCCCCCCTTAAGTTGTACTCAGGAAGAGTTAGAAAACATAGATGCATAAAAATGATAGGGCCCAAACAACAAAGGCCATACGTCACCCTGTACAATAAAGTAAATTCTTAATATAACCAAGGAAATGGGGAAAACCTCATGGGAAAAATCCCCCCCTTCAAACTAAGCAGTAAATCAAGAATTGGTTCTTTTATGCAACATCATCTTGAGACTGTGCATGTGAACCTATGAATCAAAAATAAATGAATATGTCTAGAGGAATCTTCCACTTTGGAAGAAGAACAATGCACTGAACTGAATCAGAAATATAAACAGTTGCACGGTGAAAACTGGACCTAGGTAGAGCAGCTGAAATCATCTGAAGAAAGAGCAAAGGTTCTTGAGGGTTCGAACCATGTGTGGAACACTCAAGAAACTGATATTTTGAAGCCTTGAACACCAAACCATGAGTGGTAAAACCAGCCCCAATTTTTAGGAGCAAGTGTCCAAGCGGATGCAGAATGTCATTAGAGGAAATTTGGGGTCTAAAATGGGCCTTATAAGAAAACATGCCAAAATAAGTTTTTCTGAGTTGGAATTCAAGAACCAATAGAATTTCAATAAAATAAGTCAACCATAATGGTTGAATTGACATATTTGTCATTAAAAAAAAACTCCTTTTTTTGTTCGTATTTTCGACATATCTCATTGTGTTTTTACTCAAATTTCGATCGGGAGAGCTCGTTGGATGCGGAATTTGATTCCACATCCAATGAGTACCCACACTGCATACGTTTGACGGACCCCTCTACCCAAAAAAAAATAAATACCTGAAAAAATGTGATGATGATGTCATCATCATGTTTTTTCAGGTATTTATTGTTTTTGGGGTAGCGGGGTCCGTCAAACGTATGCAGTGTGGGTACTCGTTGGATGCGGAATCAAATTCCGCATCCAACGATCTCTCCCAATTGAAATTTGAGTAAAAGCACAGGGAGATATGTCGAAAATACGAACACAAAAAGTAGTTTTTTTCTTTCTTCCTCCAAAATTAATCAATATTATTTTATTATTTTCCTTAGGAGGCCCATTTTAGACCCCAAAATTCCTCTAATGCTTCCTCTTTACTAGTTCTATGAGGAGATGAGCATGTGACCAAAGGTAGAGAAGCCCTGGGACTCTGGAGATCGAATGCTTGGGATCCATAATACGATATAGCTTCTAAAATATATAATGAATCACATAATAAAATATCAGAAACCTCATATGTGGAAACTAACACCAAATCCCCGTCAGCAAAATTGAAGAAGAACGACGATACTTGACTTTTCACACCGGAATTGGTGAAAGTAGCTACAAGCATGACTCAAAGCTCTTGTATTTTAAAATATGAACCAAATAACATCAGATAATAAATTAAATCAGATCTAAATAATTTCACAACAGATCCAAAGCTATGAAATGAAATCAAATCCCCAGCAACAGTTTCGAAAGAGACTTGCGGTACTTGTTTCTTCACACCGTTGATGAGAATAGCTACAAGGATTACTGAAGGTTTATGAACCTGAAATTTTGAACCAAGAAATATCATATCATATTCAAATAATATCATATCAGATCCAATAAGGTTCATACCAGATCCAAAATTATGGTCAACCGAGATGGTGGATGCACAGTTGTCTTTTTCTTCAAAAGTCTGAATTTTGGTGCATGCAATCCTGTAGGATTTTGCTGGAAGATCTAGATCATGGGGAGAAAATGTGTCACTCTTCTAATCTGATATTTCTTCCAAAATATCCAATTTTTTACATATTTTCACACCAGCAGCAACATTATAGGAAGAAAAATCAAATTTCTCTTCACTTTCGGAAGCAATTACTAGTAAATTTTGCACAGAATTCAAAGGAAAATCACCGATGAATGTTTGCATGGAAGTGTAACAGCATTTTTCTTCAATATCAAAGATTTGAATGTATTATTCTGTTTCATAAATATAAGGAGATGAGATATCAGAGATCTCATGAATATCCGGAGCATCAGGAGAAGGAGTCACTGCATGGAGACTTCCTTCAATTTGAATTGAATGTGTAGAATATTCTGCTTCATCTTCGTCTTGAACAAATTCATCAGAGAGAGTAGAGGCTGAGAATTTTGAGTAAAGAGCTCTTGTGGTGCTGCATGTGATCTCCAAAGTGCTATTATGATCCTCATTGTGCTTGCCAAAGGCTCTGTCCAATATTGTCTAGAGATCCTTTGGGTATTCAACAAAACCAATAAGGTAGCATAAGCTAGGAAAAAGGGCCAGACATATTGCTCCAAAAGCTCTATCACCGTCATTTAGCTAGTCATTATCATTCTCATAAGACTCTTTTCCAAGTCCAATAGACACCTCATAGAGACCTCGTCTCTTCAAAGATGCAATCATATTCAACTTCCATTCTGAATAGTTTGTGAATGGGGTGAGAAGAGGGATTGATGAGTCCATTCGAAGTTGTACCTATTAAAACTTGCAAATAAAAAAAAAAGGGCACTGTAAGGTCAGGCAGCCTACACATTTTAGGCTTTCATCACACCCAAAATAGTCAATCAAGCAAGCTTGATCAATAAGTTCTTTACTTGGGGTATTAAGTGGTAAGCCTTGGCTTCTGGTGTAGTGCTGGATTTTTGAGCTATTGCTCAAATTTCATGGAGAAATATGTCAAAAATCTTGTTTTTGAGAGATAGATATTTGTCCCGCCATAAGATATGATACTATATTATTCTTGTCTATTGATCTAGGAACAACCAATCAATCTCATCAAGAAATAATCAACAAATAACTCAAAAATGGTGTTAATCGGAACCAGAATGGTTTCCTCTTTGTATATTCAATAAACAATGAATAGTTACAATAACAATGTTAAGCAATAGCTTGAATCAATGAGGAATTTGAATACCTAAGGAGTTCATTCGAATTCAATGAGTGAGTCTAGCTTAACTGACTGTAAGGCATGGTTCACACTCTGTTAACCACTTGAACAAAACCCTAATTGACTCACCAAACCCTAGCTGAAGTCAGAGTGCAATAAATGATTGAATCTCAACTGAAAGAGATCCAACACATGTCATAGCAATCCAACCATCAAGTGCGAGTGCTTCAATGACTTCAATGAACCCTGATGAGGTTAATTGAAGCTGAACTGATCATCAGAAGTTGGTGGAGGTGCCCCTGTTGACTCTAGATCATTAAATAATAATAAATAATTATTAAATAATATATTTAATGAGATCAAGTGCCTTAATGGACTGGTTGAACTGATTGTAACCACCAGTTAGCAATTAGGTGCATTAATATCACTCAGATCACCCCCGAAGTGCTCCAGTTAGCCTCCTTGACTGTAGGTAGGTGTGGGTGTGACTAGATGATGTCAATTAATGCTCCACTGATGTCAATTAATGTCAATTATACTTAGGATAGTTTTTTAACTAGGCCAATTTGACCAAAAATAGTGTGTATGGTGGTAAATGTATCTGACACCCCCCAACATAGGCTTGTTGACTAGGTACTTCAATGTTGAGTGATCAGTAAACATTTTGAAATGTCCTCATAACCGGTAGTGATAGAATTTTTGTAAGGAATACACCATCTCCAATCCCTCTCTTTATGTCATTGTGTAGTTTCTCTCTATCATAGACAAGTTCTGAATCACAAACACAATTGGGTGGATGATTTCTCCTTCCCCTTGTTGATCCAGGATTACCCCTAATGCAACTAATGAAGCATCGACATGAACATGAAATTCCTTCATCCAATATGAAAAAAATAATATTTGCGCTACGACCATGTTTTTCTTTAGAGTATCGAGGATTCTCTGGCACTCATCATTCAACTCAAACTTATCATCTTTCTTCAATAGATTCTGCATTGGCGCAGTGTTCGTTGTGTATCCTCTTATGAACTTTTGGTAGTACCTTGTATGACCCAATGTCGGCCTTAGTTGGTTTACTATCGTAGGTGTCAGTAATTCAATAATTACCTTAATCATGGAAGGATCAATAACCATGTTCTCCTTACAAAAAATGTGTCCTAATAGGATTCCAAATGGACCACATAATACACACTTTTTAAGATTTAATGAAATATGATGTTGTCGCCACCTTTCTAGAATCAATCACAGATTTATAGTGTGGTCTTTTACAAGGACATAAATGGTCCAATCGTCCAGGTATACTACAAGGAATTTATGAATGAAGTACTTGAACACAACAAAAACTATCCTTGAAAAAATTGTAGGTGAATTCTTGAGACCAAACGACATCACCATGTATTGAAAACATCTCCATTATGTTACGAAAGTGATTTTTTGTCTATCTTTTTTTGCAATCATTATTTGGTGATAACCCAAAAATAGATCTATAACTAAATATATTTCTTGTCCTACAAATCCTTCCAGTACTTTTTTAAGTACTGTAACTTCGAAATATATTCTATTGTACTTTTGTTGCATTCTCCTTTAGAGATGTTATTCCTCCATTCAAAGATGTCCTTGATGAAATTGGCCATGTCATAGTCATGAGGTAAAACCTCCATTGTAAGTTGAGTCTATAGAACTCTCCAGAATATAATATTATATTTTTTGGTGTCTTCTTGGGATAAGTCATCCCAGTAAGTTTGTTGGGGCCGACATGATAGGGAAGAATTAAAGTGGAATAAAGAATATAAATAGAGGAATTATGTTCCTCATTTGACACACATCTTACACTCAAGTGTTGCGTTGGAGAGAGAGAGAGAGACAAAGAGTATATTGTGTAAGATGAGAAACTATTCTTGTTTCTAGGCTTTTACACTTTACTTGGTCGAAATCTCTAATGAGAAAGTTTGTGGGGTTTTTTCCCTTGTGGTTTCTTCGCACAAAATATTTGTGTTCTCTTGTGTTGTTGTACTTGTGTTTATTTCAGTGATGCTTTGCTCATGTTTATGATGTTTTGATAGCAAATGTTTTTATATATTGTATAACCATTAAAATTTAACATTGTATGATATCCACCATGAAATAGGTCTTTCTGCAGTCGAAACACTGCTGCAACTACAACTATTGAATATTAGGGTTTCATGCTTGAAAACCATAGAAGACAAAAAGTAATCCTGTTGGGACTTTTGCCATAACTCAAAATTGGAGAAGACTCAAGAGCTGAAGCTTTCAAAGGATGAAGATAAAATATTTGTATACCGTGTGTAAAAACATTTTTCCTTAGATTTATTGGAATAATCAAAACCCATCCTAAGACTTAGGATAAAATAATTAATTTTTTCGATTAATTTCCTAGGACCTACACTAGCTTCTTTGCACCAAATCCAATTTTTGATGTCAAAATTTCAATAAATGACACATGGAGTAAGTTAGAATGATTTTGGATAATATCCTTCCAACCTGCATACTTCCCAGAATGGAAACTGCACATTACTTCTTTTTCTACTCTTTCCAGCTTTTATGCAGTTTTAAGGAAAAAGCTAAAGCTAGTTTTAAGGTAGGTTTCCTTCTTTTTTGCACTAACTCACCTCCATTTTTTTCCTCATCTAAAATAATGATAAATTCAAATTTCCATCACTTATTATTTTTACACTCTCCTTCAGCAAATTCGTGAGAATATTGACTTATTTGGAAAGAGCTTTATCCACCCATGGGGGATTTTTACTAGTTCAGTAAGCCTTATTTTGTACCAATTCGAATAGTTGCCTAAAGCTTTTGAGTCTTTGGAGTATCAAATTTATGAGAAGCCTACATTTCTTTATTGATGGCTTATGTAAATTAATACCATCAACAATTTGTGGATTTTCACATATTCAGCCTCCTTATTGAGTGTTTCTTGCATATTTTCAGGCAATTTTGTGAGTTCAATTATTCTAATCATGGGATTAATTTACACAATATTATATATAATATAAAAGATATCATTCCTCCAACTCATGGTTCCATCCTCTCCCATAATTCATCCTTAAACATGTGACCTATGGATAATTTCTATATCTCAGGCTAGGAAGGTCCAAATGAAATTTCGCAAGATGTTACAAATAGGTAACCGACTATAGTTTATGTGGTAAAAGTATCATACCATGAAGGTGAAATAGTGAAATGTGGACAAGCTTGAAAAACTGGATACATTCTAAGCATGGAATTATAGAGTGCATCTCATACTTGATGAAGCATGACATGAAGAACTATGTCAAAGAAGAACCTACAAATCTAAACGGAGATAAAGTCGAAGCAAAGAAAAACAAGGACCTAGTATAAAAAAAGATGAGTATTTATGTTTGCATTGGATCTCACATTTATTATCCTTGAATAATCCCAAGGATATTATGTTGATGTAATTCTAACTTCGAAATGTATTCACTTGTATTTGTTATGTATTGTAACCCGATGTTTATTTCGAGATTGTTAGAATATAATCCATAGGGATTATATATTGTAAATAAATAAATATGAATAGTAGGAAGCCGAAAAGGATGGGCAGAAGGTGAAACAAAACCGTCATATCAATTGTATAAATATATGCATTGGCATTGGAATAATATTGAATCGGGAGTTATACCTTTTAGTGGTATCAGAGCTTGGTTGTTTTGCCATAACTCCTGCTTGCTCCATGTTGTTCTAGCATTCTGCAATTCTGCCCAGTGCATAGTCTGCGCCCTCCTGGTTGCCAGACTGCTCACTCATTTTCTCTGTCAAAACTGGTGAATTATTTTGCTGCCAACTTACCTAATTTTGGCATCTCACTACCTGTGAGTGGCCTGCCTGTTGATTATTCCCTTACGTTCCTTTCAATGCACAACATTGCTTCAGCACTAACCCTAAGTCTACGTGGAGTCGCACTAGCATGAAGGCATGAAGAGCCTGCGTGTAGACTGCCTGGGAGATATAATGTTGAAGACTGTGTGAAGCTGTCTGCATTCTTCCTATGAATGGAGGTAACCCTTTTTTGTTGACTGCAAATATAGTGTGATTGATATATATACATATATAGTGTGATTGCCTTGAAGACTGGTGATTGATATATATACATATATATTGATGCAGCTGAAGTATTGGAGAGTGAACCTGTTGAACGGAGAGCGTGAGCCCGAGAGCATGAAGACTTCCCTTTTTAGAGATGTGAACTCTTGTTGGCTATCCGGATCCAGCGTGGAGAAGAGATGAGAGTTTGATTGATGTATGCTGGAAGTGAGACTGCCCTGTGGGCAATTGCTGCACCCAACTTGCTGAGCACGGGCACTGGAGACTACGATTAGTATTGCTATGACCAACGTGAAGACCAGCGTGGAGCTAAGAACTGGTGATTTCCCATTGACCAAGTAGCTGCCACCTGTGCGTGAAGTTTGTTTCTCAAGTGTGTGGAGGTGAAGATTCATGCCCTCATTCAACTGGGTGAAGACTGTTCTCTTCATGAGCGTGGAGACTGCTGCGTGCTTTGAAAACCTGCAAGAAGATAATCAAAATTGAGTAAAGCTGCATGTGTGGAGCTTACTGCATGGAGAGTGAGTCTATTGTATGAGTTTAGTATATATTGAATCTATATATGCTACGTGAGTTTGAATCTATATTGGAGCTGAATATATGTGTTGAGTATATATGCTTTTTGAGACTGCAATCTCCTCCATATACTGCTGCGACCTACAATTGATCGTGAAGACTGCATGGATCTCGTGAAAGGAGATTGCTGAGACTGCCCATCATGTTGACTGCATAAAGTTTTGGATTTTGAAATTTGAGAAGAGGTGAGATAATTGTTGGCTGTTGGTTGTAATATTTTCTCTGTCATTGTATCACTTTAAAACCTGAAGTTGAGATATTAAGATTGTAAATCACCTTGGCAGATACTGTAGATCTGCAAGGTTATTGTTTTTCTCTTTCTCATATTAAGTTGATTATTGTAAATTACACTAACAGTTGTAGAAGATGAAATCTATAGCATCTGTAGTTGGTGTCACTCTCTCTGGCAAAGAGAGAGGCATACGAAGAAGAAATTTCAAAGGCAGAGGGGGCAGCAACAACTTCAACAAAAGATCATATTTGCAGTGCAAGCGTTGTGGAAAGACTGGGCACACATCAGATCAGTGTTGGGCTTCATGGGACTCCATCAAAGACAAGCATAACTAGAAGAAAAATGACCAAGATGCTAGTAAATCTTCTGATTCTTGTATTGTTGCACATTGTAATCTTGGAATTAATGAAATGACTTCACTTTCATATTACAAAGATTGTTGGCTGCTTGATACTGGTGCAACATCACACATGACATTTAGAAAAGGATGTTTTGAATATTTTAATGAAATAATAGAGGGCATAGTTTACTTTGTAGATAAGTCAAGTATTAAACCAAAGGGAATGGGCACCATTCGACTGAAGATGCCTGGATTCCCTGATCTCTTGTTGAAGAATGTTCTTTATCTTCCAGAGTTGCAGAGAAGCCTGCTGTCCTTGGTGGAGATTCAACAGCAAGGCCATTCGATCCACATGTTTGATGGAATCGTTGAAATAAGAAAGTCCTCTGACAACCAAGTCATCATGACTGGATACGAAGATGGGACGCTGCTGAAGCTAAAGGGTTCATCTGCAAGAGTTCAGAACTATGCCTACCTCTTTCAGCATGGATAAGGTAATATGTCATCTAGTTCATTGTGGCATGCAAGATTTGGTCATCTAAATTATAGCAGTCTTCGTTTGTTGAGAAAGAATGGTGTATTTGGTTTTCCCACCATTCCCAAAGAGAAGAACAAATGTGATGCATGTATATTAGGGAAACATAGTAAGCTGCCATTCCATGAATCTAATTTCAGAGCAAGTAGGAAATTAGAATTAGTACATTCTGGTTTATGTGGCCCAATGCCAACTCCTTCAGCAAATGGGAATAAGTATTTTATGACATTTGTTGACGACTACTCAAGAATGTGCTGGATTTACTGTTTAAAGACAAAATCAAAAGCATTTCAAACATTCAAAGACTTTCATGCATTGATAGGAAAACAAGCACAATAAAAAATTGGTACACTTCGTACTGATAATGGGAAAGAATACACTTCAAATGCTTTTGAAAATTATCTTCGCCAACATGGAATTGCACATCAGACTACAGTTCCCTACAATCCTCAACAAAACGGTGTAGCAGAAAGAATGAATAGAACCATAATGAATATGGTTCGCTCAATGATGTTTTTCAAGAATGTAAAACTAATGTTTTGGGGTGATGCAGTAAAATGTGCAGCCTATTTGAGAAATAGAAAACCTTGAAGGGCTCTTGATAACAAGACTCCACATGAAATGTGGTTTGGCCATCTCCCTTCAGTCAGGCATCTCAAAGGTTTTGGTTCCACCTGTTATGCCTTGATTCCAAAGGAGCAAAGAAACAAGCTTGGTGCTTGAAGCAGAAAATGCATTTTCCTGGGATACGAAGAATACTCCAAGGCATACCGTCTGTATGATGAGGTAAACAAGAAATTTGTTATTTCCAGAGATGTCATTTTTATTGAGACTAATAAAAATGACCAGTCTATTGAGAGACAGCTTGATCATTTGGAAAGTTATCCTCATCCAAAGACATATTCTGAAAATGAATATGAAATTCCAAACCTTGAAGGGGGGATTCCTATTCTGGATCAACCTTTGGAATTTCCATATGAAGCACCAACTCCCCCGCATGAAGAAGTTCCCACTACTTCACTTGAACAAGAGGTTCAACTGGATGATGTGATTGAGAGAATTGACAGACTCTCAGTCAATGATGAAGCACCACCAGCTGATCAACCAAGACCATCACGGAAGATTCCTAAATGGGCCACAAAGACACTTGAAAGTGTCCATCTCGATGAAGTTGAAAAGACGGGAACAAGAAGTTCGAAAAGACATGAAGATGGAGGAGGAGCAGATAATTCAGGTGATGACATGGATGTATCATTTGATTGTGAATTTAATTTATCTGCTAACTTTGAACCAACTTCCTTTGAAGAAGCTTCTACTCAAGTTGAGTGGAAAGAAGCTATGTAGAATGAGTATGATGCACTCATAAAGAATGGAACTTGGAAGCTGGTTGACCCTCCAGTTGGAACCAAACCAATTGGCTGCAAGTGGGTGTACAAGAACAAATATAGATCAGATGGCTCACTTGACAAGCACAAAGCGAGGCTTGTAGCAAAAGGCTATGCATAGAAGGAAGGAATTGACTATGAAGAAACATTTTCTCCTACAGTAAAATGGGATACCATCCGAACCTTACTCTCTTTAGCTACTCAGAAAGGGTGGAAAGTTCATCAGATGGATGTGAAGAATTCTTTCTTGAATGGAGACTTGAAAGAGAATGTCTTCATGTCTCAGCCAGAAGGATTTGTTGTGAAAGGAAAAGAACAAAAGGTATGCAAGCTTGTCAAATCCTTGTATGGCCTAAAACAAGCGCCTCACGCATGGTATGAAAAGTTAACCGAGCATCTTTTGAAGTTAAATTTCGAACATTTTGATCTTGATGATGCAAAACTGTTTATAAAGAAAGTTGGAAGATCTGTTGTGTATCTTGTGGTGTACATAGATGATCTTTTGATGACAGGGAATAATGAGAGCTATATAGCATCCATAAAGAAAGATTTGAAAAATATCTTTGAAATGACAGATATGGGACATCTCCACTATTACTTAGGAATTTAAGTCACTCAACATCCTAAGTATATTTTCCTATCTCAAAAACAAATGTTGGAGAACTACTAAACAAATTTTGCATGACAGAATGCAACCCTATATATACTCCAATGGAACAGAAAATGAAGCTCACGTCAAGCGAAGGAAAAGAATTTGAGGATGCGACCAAGTATCGACAACTTGTAGGAAGCCTTATCTACCTTACAACAACTAGACCAAATATTTCTTATGTTGTTGGC
>LPNX010346755.1:586198-670586 GCA_001517045.1 Pseudotsuga menziesii
AACCCTTCGGATTAAGAGGGGGATTGTTAGAATATAATCCATAGGGATTATATATTGTAAATAAATAAATCTGAATAGTAGGAAGCCGGAAAGGATGGGCGGAAGGTGAAACACAACCGTCATATCAATTGTATAAATATATGCATTGGCATTGGAATAATATTGAATCGGTAGTTATACCTATCAGAGATGTATTTGTAATGTACTTGAGTCATGTCATGCCCTGATGTTCCTATCGGTAGTTTCCATAATGTAAACAAGTCATGTCAAGTCAAGGTGGGTAACCCTCTTATTGTCTAAGGCTTAAAGTCCTCGCAGTTTCGAGGCACTAGGGTTATTATAATCTCCTAGAGAGGTCGGCCCTAGTAGGGTTTAGTCAAGTCAGGAATTAGTATAAATATAGAGCTATCCTCTCTATTTATCACACAATCATCCACAATCAATTATAGCACATAGATGAGGAAGAGAAAGACTGGGGCAAGGAAGAAAGAGGTTAATACTGTCGTGATATCATCTTAGTATTTTTGGGGTTTTACTTTTGGTGTTGATTCTATCTTTGAGTAAGTTGCAGGGTTTTCTCCATTTATGGTTTCCTCGAGGAAGAAAAATTGTGTTCATTGTATTTTCTATTTGATTGTTGTGCTTATTGTTCTCTCAATTAAAGATCTTAATGTTATGCTAGCTTAATGTTACAAATCTAACATGGTATCAGAGCTAACCTAAGAATAAGACACTGTGCAGCTGCGGGAACTAGGGATTCCTATTTTGTGTATCTCTCTCCACATATTTTCAACAAAAGTAGGGTGGAATAACTCTCCTCCCTAGGGCGCATCTTTCTTTCGAAACATAATCCAATTCTAAGGTTTTTCAGTTTTGGACCCGACACTACTGCTGAAAATTAGGGCTTCTCACAGAAGAGGAATTTTTCAATGAGCCCAGTCCTGGATTGATCTCCTCCCCAAAATTGAATTTAGGGATCAAATTCAAATTATTTGGTTGGACATAACTCTGGAAAAGAAAAACCCTAATTTTCTCCTAAACTAGCACTGCAGGATTTTGGCTCCAAATCCAGATCCGACATCTTGACCTGGTAATATCTAAATATTTTGTATTTCCATTTGAGGTTCTCAGTTAAATATGTCTCATCATACCAAGATTGATGAAAATATTAAGGGAGCTGATAACTTCCGAGCCTGGAAGTATAGGATCTCCCTGCTCCTAGAAGAAAATGAGTTGGACTCCTATATCGATGAGGAGGTTCCAGTTCAAGAGGGATATGAGGCTAAGGCCTTACATAAGAAGAAGTTGGTAATGGAAGAGAGGATTATTTTTTATTCAATCAAGGATCACCTCATACCACAAGTATCCTCCTCGAAGACACCTAAAGCTATGTTTGATTCCCTAACAAAATTGTTTGAAGGGAAGAACATAAACCGAAAGATGACTCTTAGAAACCAACTGAAGAATGTGAAGATTCATAATGCAGAAACCGCCCAGTCTTACTTCACTAGAGTTTCTCAGATCAAGGAACAACTGGAAGTAGTATATGAAGAAGTGGAAAATGCAGAGATTGTAATGACCACCTTGAATGGTCTCCCTAGGACATGGGACTTTTTCGTTCAAGGGATTTGTGCCAGAAAGAAGTTAGTCAAGTTCAGAAGAATTTGGGAAGAATGTTAACAAGAAGAAGCTCAGATAGCAGCTCGAGAACAAAATATGGGAAGTGAATATCTAGCTCTCACAGTTCAATCCAAGAAAACCAGAAGGGACCATCATCATCATCATTCTAAAGGTAAGCACTCTTCTCACAAGAAATCTCAACTCAGATGTTATACATGTGATGAAATAGGACACTTTGCAAGAGATTTTCCTAAAAGAAAAAGGAACTCTCAGAAGAAGAAAAACAACAAGAGAAGATATCATTCTCATGCTGCAGAGAATGATGAACCTTCCACAAAGAAGACCAAATATGAAAGTGAATATTATTCAAGTGATCAAGAATATGTTTTGATTTCTGCTCTCACGGGAAATATCACACATGGAAGCAATGATTGGCTTATAGATAGTGGGGCTTCCAAGAATATGATAAGATTCAAGGAATACTTTGCAATACTATCAGAACATGAATCACCTCACAAGGTGAAGCTTGGAGATGACTACCAATATTCAATAAAAGGTAGTGGGGAATCCTCCTATAAGCTAGACTCTGGAAAGTCTATGACAATGAAAGAAGTATTGTTTGTACCAGGAATAAAGAATAACCTTCTCTCCATATCAACATTAGATGCAAAAGGAATGAGGGTTGCATTTATAGATGGTCAATTCATCATGTGGCCAAAAGGAAAGACTACCGATGATGCAGTAGTGATTGGAGAACAAGAAGGAGGATTGTAGAAATTAAAGGGCCATCTAGAACAAGCCTTGGTCCATGACACGGTAGAGCCAAATGAGATTTGGCATATAAGGCTTGCACATGTGCATTATAGAGCACTACCACTTGCAAGCAGAGATGTTGAAGGTCTTCCAGAAATTCAAGCAAAACATGGCGGGATCTGCAAAGGATTTGTGAAAGGAAAGAATACAAAGAAGACATTTCCAAGTAGCGAGATCAAGGCAAAAGAAATATTGGAATCATCCACTCCAATGTATGCAGTCCAATGTCATCAAGTTCCCTAAGTGGGTATGTATACTATGTTTCTTTTATCGATGATTTTTCTAGGAAGACATGGATTTACTTCATGAAGAACAAAGATGAAGTATTCAGCAAGTTCCAGGAATTCAAAGCCTTGATCGAGAATCACATTGAAAAGAATATTAAGACCTTTCGATTAGATAATGGCAGAGAATTCAGATCGAATGAATTTAAAGATTTATGCTAAGAATCAGGGATTAAGAGGGATTTGTACACTTCTTATAATCCAGAACAGAATGGGATTGTAGAACGAAAGAATAGAACTATCATGGAAGCTACCAGATCTATGCTTCATGATCAAGATCTTCCTATGCATCTTTGGGAAGAAGTTTCCAGAACAACGGTGTATGTACATAACCGTAATCCACACAGAGTACTCGAGAACAAGAATCCCAAATAAGTCTTCTCGTACAAGAAACCAGAAGTCATATATCTCAAAATATTCGGTTGTCCTATGTACATACACATTCCAAAAGAGAAGAGAACAAAACTAGATCCTTCAGGAAAGAAGGGTATATTTGTGGGATACTCTGAAATCTCGAAAGATTACAGAATATATTTCCCAGGATTCAATAAGATTGACATTAGTAGGGATGTGACATTTGATGAAGATACAGCTTACAGCAAATCTAGAGAGAAACCTACTGAAGAACCTGAATAAGAAGAAGCACCCAGAATTCATGACACAACCAGGAATGAAGAAACTCAAGAAGAAGATCGAGAATTTGAAGAACCGCAAAGACTAGTAGATCCACCTCACGAGAAGAATTCTCACAAGAGTAAACTTGCTTCGGTACGAGAAGCTATCCAAGGTGTAGAAAGACATGGGGCTCCAGAAGAGAATCACAGAGAAAGAAAGAGGACCAGATATTGCTCCAGATATGTAGCATTACTATGTGATTTCATTGATAAAGAACCTTCCAAATATGAAGAAGCAGCAGAACAGAAAGAATGAAACGATGCTATGATCGAAGAGTATCAATCCATCATGAAGAATGATGTTTGGGATGTTGTCCCAAGACCATAAGGGAAGTCAGTTGTAACTTCCAAAAGGATCTACAAAATCAAGCATGCTATAGATGGTAGCATAGAAAAACATAAATCAAGATTCGTGGCTCGTGGTTTCTCCCAGAAAAAAGGAATGGATTATGAAGAAACCTTTGCACCTGTAGCTAGATACGCTTCCATCAGATCAGTACTTTCTCTGGCTATAGTGATGAAATGGAGGATACACCAGATGGATGTCAAGACTGCTTTCTTGAATGGTGTAGTAGAAGAGGAAGTGCATGTAGAACAACCACTTGGTTTTGAGACACGTGATAGCAAGTCTCATGTATGTAGATTGAAGAAATCCTTGTATGGTTTGAAACAGGAATCCAGGACATGGTACGGTAGAATTGATAGCTTTCTATCCAGTTTGGGCTTTACCAAAAGTAAAGAATGTTCCAACCTTTACTACAAGGTTGCAGATGGAAACTTAGTGATGCTCCTACTATATGTAGTGATCTATTTGTAATAGGTATGGATGGTTTGATTACTGATAGGAATAGAAATCTTGATGCCAAGTTCGAAATGAAGGACTTGGGAATGATGCACTATTTTATAGGCATGGAGGTGTGGCATAATGCAGATGGAATATCCCTTAGACAAGGGAAGTATGTAGTAGAGATCCTGAAGAGTTTTGGGATGATGGACTGCAAGGCCATGACCACACCTATGGCATCGAACCTGAAGCTATTGATTGTTGCTTCACTAGAGACAGTTGATGCTATGATGTATCATCAAATGATTGGCTCCTTGATGTACCTGACGAATACGAGACCAAATATTTGCTTTGTTGTGAACACATTTAGACATGTTCACCTGATGGTTGCAAAGCATGCTGTGAGGTACTTGAAGCGGTACAGTTTATTATGGGCTCAAGTATGAGGCAAATTAGAATATTAACCTAGAGAGTTATGTTGATTCAGATTGGGAAGGAAGTGCCATCGATAGGAAGATCACTTCTAGGTGTTGCTTTAGTATGGAATCATGTGTGATCTCTTGATTTAGCAGGAAGAAATCCTGTGTGGCACTGAGTATAGTTGAAGCAAAGTATGTTGCAGCTTGTTCAGCTAGTTGTGAGGTAGTATGGATGAGGAAGCTACTGTCTAATTTATTTGATCTCTAGATGGATGCTACTTGTATACATTGTGACAACCATAGTTGTGTGGAGTTTTAAAATAACCCGGTGTTCCATGACAACTCAAAGCATATCGAGATCAAGCATCACTATATCAAGGATATGGTGTAGAGGGGAGCATTGAAGCTTGAGTATGTTGCGACAGAGGAATAGATAGCTTATGTGTTGATGAAGCCATTTGATAGGGTGAAGTTTGAGTACTTCAGGAAGAATCTTGGTGTTCTCCAAATTGATGTTTCCTCCAAGGGGAAATGATGAGACCTAGAGCCATTCTGACATGGTGAGAGGATTGGTTCCTTCAATGGTCAGATGTAAGGCCTAAGCCATTCTGTCTTGGTGAGAGGATTGGTTCCTTCCATGTCATATATGAGTGTTGAGCCATTCTAATATGACTATAGGATTGGTTCCTACATGATAAGATTTAAGGGCTGTTGCCATTCTTGGAATGGAGGTGCTCGGTTAGTTACTAGGAATACTTGGTCTGGGACCAAGGGCCTTTCTAAAATGACTGTAATATGTAGTATTACATGATCAGATGTGAGCGCATGGCCATTCTGATGTGATTGATGGATTGGGTCCCACTTGATTATATATAAGGGGTTATTCCATTCTCTGGGAGAATGGAGGCACCTGGTAAGTTACCAGGTAGCTCAGTCTGGGACTGGGGGCCATTCTGATGTGATTGTAGGATTGGTTCCTATAAGATCAGATGTGAGTGCATGCCATTCTGATGAGTAGGTTAGATATAAGTGTTAGGCCATTCTAATGAGTATGTTATATATAAGTGCTGGGCCATTCTAACGATTAGGTTAGATATAAGTGCTTGGCCATTCTGACGAGTAGGTCAGATGTAAGGGCTAGGCCATTATAACATGGGAGAGGATGAGGTTCCTTCAATGGTTAGATGTAAGGGCTGGGCCATTCTAACATGATGATGGGATTAGGTTCCTCTCATGGTCAGATGTGAGTGTTGGGCATGCCTTTATGACAAGTCAAGGTCAGATGTAAGTGTTGGATGGGCCATTCTTACTTAGGGTCGGATATAAGAGCTGAGAAATACCTACACGGAGGCTAGGCCTACAACCAACATGAAAAAGGGTTGGGTCTGTAGAACTTACTATGACGAGAAGATTCATGAGATAGAACCTATGGTAGTGATCTAGATCGAGTGAGGATCTAGATCCAGTGATGATGACTTAGTAGTGATGATCCATATCGAGTGAGGATCTAGATCTAGTGATGATGTCCAGGGATGATCCAAATCGAGTGATGATCCAGATCTAGTGGTGATGATCCATATCCAGTGATGATCCAGATCCAATAATGAAATATGACTTGAATATGAGGATGACTTGAAGATGATGATGATAAGAACTTGACGATGACCCAGATGATACAGAGAAGAAGACTTGTGTTGTTAAATTGTGTTGAGAGAATACCTTCCTAGTTAAGAGGGAGTGTTGATGTAATTATAAATTCGGAATGTATTCACTTGTATTTCTTATGTATTGTAACCCGATGTTTATTTTGGGATGTATTTGTGATGTACTTGAGTCATGTCATGCCCTGATGTTCCTATCGAGAGTTTCTATAATGTAAACAAGTCATGTCAATTCAAGGTGGTTAACCCTCCTATTGTCTAAGGGTTAAAGCCCCCGCAGTTCTAGGGCACTAGGGTTATTAGACTCTCCTAGATAGGTCGGCCCTAGTAGGGTTTAACTAAGTCAGTAATTAGTATAAATAGAGAGCTACCCTCTCTATTTATCACACACTCTTCCACACTCAGTTTTAGCGCATAGCTAAGGAAGAGAATCACACTAGGGTAAGTAAGAAAGAGGTTACTACTATCGAGAGATCATCTTAATATTTTTGGGGTTTTACTTTGGTGTTGATTCTGTCTCTAAGGAAGTTACGGGGTTTTATCCATTTATGGTTTCCCCGACGAAAAACACTGTGTTGATTGTCTCTTGTTTTTTATTGTTGTGCTTGTTGTTCTCTCAGTTAAATATCCTAATGTTAGTCTAGCTTAATGTTAAAAATATAACATATTTTCGATGTAATGAACATCCTACATGAAGATGAACTTGAGAAACCAACTCAAGAATGTGAAGGTGCAATGTCATAAAAATCTCAATGTTACTTCACAAAGTGATCTCAACTCGAGGAGAAATTAGAAGTCGTTGAAGACATTGCCAAAGAAGCTTAATCATAGATTACGACTTTGAATGGTATTCCAAGTTCAGCCGAGGGAGTTTTTCTAGAAGCAATGTAAGCTATGGAAGAATGCATGTACGAATAAGACTAATTGATGGAAAAATAAGAAAAGATAGACGAATCATAACAACTCATGCCAGGAAGAGGAAAAACAAGAAGGAAGAACATTCCCAAAAAGAATAGAAGGATATCTCACAACTTAGTAGTTCAGTTGTGATGAGAAAGGAAACTTTGTGAAAGAATGTATCAAGAAGGAAGAATGGAAGGATGATATGATATAGAAGCACCATTCAATCATACATAATGATTTTTGTATATGAGTTTGAGACATGATGGGAAGTTTTGTAAAGTTTTGCAAATAGATCCACAAACAATATCAAGTATACCACATATTAAAGTATCAACATCTACGAACCAAGGTTCATGGTTTCTATCAGAAAGAGAGAGTCAATTCTTAAAGGTCACTGCTCTAGGGGCTAGACATGCCCCTTTAGTACGGGATATTACACTAGACAGTTGGTGTAATAAAAGCATAAGAACTTATCGAACAACCTATATGGTTTAAGAATCTCCACAGAGAACCACCTATGCATAGAAGGATTTATACAAGCTCAGTAGGTACCCATGGAATAGCACATACAACACATGAGAAGCTTTAGGATCAACTAGCATGATGAAGATCCCAAACTTTACTACAAGGATGAATATAGAATCGTACAAAGGATGAGAACCTCATAGATGGGTGCAAGACAAAACTTGCAACAAAGTTTTATATGGAGGATATTGATATCCAATGACCTTGACATGTTACATAGATGGATGCCAAGAAGATTAGTAGTAGAGGAGGATGCCTGTCACTCCAATGTCCTAATGTAGAGAGTGCAAGATGTAGAGGGAGGATGGTGCTCCACCTCAGAGGGATTGATAATGGTAGATATCAAATTTTGAGAATATTGACACGATTCTTGATATTAGAGGTATAATAAAATCCATAGGAAATTTTACTTATCCAAGTAAAATATGTAGAGAAAAGGGTGTGGTACCTAAAGGGTATTGAAGAGATATGATGAATTTGAGTTGGTAGTGCTACAAGCATAAATATCACTCCAACATATTACATAAAGTAGAGCATTTCTCCCAGTGCAACCAAGGATGTATATATTGTAGTTGAGAAGAAAGAAACTAAAGAATCCTCAAGTAATGAGGAATATGATCCAGAAGAATTATACTGATGAAAATGAAGATTATACTCTTATCCATTTCATCATCTGATAAGAAGGGATGCTCTAGTAGGACACACAGACATAGTTCCATTTGATTTATTGTGCAAGAAGACTTCCTTGGTATTTACTATCATGAGCAAGATAGGAACAGGTCCTTAGAATCAGACGATGAAGTTGAAAACATTAGCAAAGACTCCAGTAAATCAAGAATACAAAGATCAAGATGGAGTCTACTGGTAAAACAAAAGATCAGTATTTGAATTGTCATTTCCTATATATCTAGTTGCTCAAGATGTGTACATAGATACGTTTCTAGATTCAAGAAATGTATTATGCATATTAGAATATTTGTATTTTACTACTTATATGAAGGTGATGGGTAAGTGGCTTATGTTCTTATACAACATTCCATTGCTACTTATCTAGAATGAAACCTCTGCACTAACATAAATTTATCACAAGAAGGAAGACATATAAAAAGTTACCGTATGTATACGAGATATGGATAATTGTTGCATTAGTGGAAATACTTGCATGATTATATGACTTCTATATTCATGCATAAGAATTTGTCATTAAAAATATGTTCTAAAATGTTTCTAATCATAAAATTGTATTTCACTTGTAGGAAGGATTATATGCAATCACCTACAAAAGAAGAATGATGCAAGTTGTGTATGTATGATGCAGTTGCAGATGTACAAGAGAAGAATGATGCATTAACAAATGCACAAAAGAATTCTGATGCAATTTGTGAATGTGCAATGCAGTTGTGAATGTACAATAAGAGAATAATAAAGAAAAAGATGCAAAAGGGAGATGTAAATATCAAGTATTTTATGACACAGGAACACATGGAAGATGTATTGAATAAGATTATGTCTCATAGTTTCAAGAAAAGCTTGGTGTAGTCTGAAATGACCTCTATCAAAAGAGGTAGTGATGGTAGATGGAAGAAGGATGCAGTGGTGGTAGCTTAGTCTAGAGTAGGGTAAGAATGGCTATTCTTGTTGGCCTGAAAGTGTTAGTATGTCAAATTAGGCTTGTTGATCCTAGGGGGATTAGTATGTCTTGATAGATTAGTTTAATACAACTAGGTTGGTCCCCATGAATATCCATCTATATAACTAGGCTTGTTAGCTTGAAAGGGTTAGTAAGTTAGACAAAATTCCCGAATGAATCTACCAGAAACCTCACTGTGATGCTGCTTCATGATTATTACAGGGAAAAAAGTGGTTAATATGTCTGGCTAGGCTTGTTTGGACCGAAAGGGTTAGTAAGCCTGACAAGGCTTGTTTGGTCTCAAAGGATATCAATTTGTCTGACTAGGCTTGTTGGCTCAAAAGGGTTAGTAAGTGAGACAATATGTTGTTGTAAGTGGTTTCAGTATTGTTATAGTGATGATTGCTGAGATGATTGCTTCAGTATTATTATACTGATGATTGTTGAGATGATTTCTTCAATAGTGTTATACTGATGATTGCTAAGATGATTGATGAGATAGCTTCAATATTGTTACACTGATCATTGTTTAAATGATTGTTGAATAGTTTTAGTATTCCTATATTGATATGGAAGATTCAGTATTTTCATACTGATGTTGTTGAGATGATTTTTGAGATAGTTTCAGTATTGTTATATTGATATGGTGGGTTCGGTATTTTCATATTGATATAGATGTTGAAAGTTCAGTATTTTCCCAGTGATTATATTTTGCAAGCTCGGTATTTTTATACTAATGGTGATGTGGCAAGTTCAATATTTTCATATTGATATAGATGTGGAAAGTTAAGTATTTTTATACTAATGTTGATGTGGTAATTTCAGTATTTTCATATTGATCTTGATGTGGTAGGTTTAGTATTTATATACTAATGTTGATAAGACCATTTTAGTATTTCTATATTGAATACAATGAGGTAGTTTCATTATTTCTATACACATATCGAGGATGATGTTGCTTCAACATTTTTATGTTGATGTTTATGTGGTTGTGGTCCCAACACGTTGTGTTGATGATGCTAAAGTGGTTGTGGCACCAGTACTTTGTGCTGGTAATGTTGATGTGGTTGAAGTAACAACACTTTGTGTTGATGATGATGATGTCGTTTCAACATTTTTATGTTGTTGATGATGATGATTTTCCAGCATCTCTATGCTGATAATGTATATGATGATATATCATTTATTGATGACGTTGTTTTATCACTAACATGTTAATGGTGTTGTTGTTTTATTATTTACATACAATTACTGATGCAATTGATGATGTTTCAATATTTACATATTGATGATGCAATCTTATGATGTTTCAGTATTCACATACTAATGTTGAAGAAGAAGATTCATTATTCACATATTGATGTAGCAGAAGAAGATTTAGTATTCACATAGTTATGTTACAGAAGAAGGTTTAGCATTCAAAAGATGATCCAGTACTCATAGAATATGATTCAGTATTTAGATACTGAGGTTGCCAAAGATGATCCAGTATTCTCATACTGATATTGATGTTGAAGATGCATGTTGTTGTTCCAAAAATTTCTATGACATATAGAGATTCACCATTCAGTTGTACAGTTTTGATGATGGTCGTTGTTGATGTATAATACCTTCCTAGTTAATAGGGAGTGTTAAAGTATTGTAACTTCGGAATATATTATATTGTACTTTTGTTGTATTCTACTTCGAAGATGTTATTCCTCCATTCATATATATCCTTCATGTAATTGGTCATGTAAAATTCATGAGGTAAAACCTCCATTGTAAGTGATGCCTATATAACCCTCCAAAATATAATATTATACTATTTTGTGTCTTCCTAGAAGAAGTCGTCCTAGTAAGTTTGTTGTGGCCGAAATGTTAGTGAAAACTTCAAGGGGAAGAAAGAGTATAAATAAAGGAAGTGTGTTCCTCATTTGATAAACACCTTACAATCAAGTATTGCGCTGGAGAGAGCGAGAGAAATAGTTTACTATGGAATATGAGAAACTATTCTTCTTTATAGGGTTTTACACTTTACATGGTCAAATTCTATACTAAGGAAGTTTTTCGGGGTTTTGTCCCTTGTGGTTTCCTCAAGGAAAATCTTCGTGGTCTCTTGTGTTGATGTACTTGTCTTTCTTTCAGTGATCCTTTGCTCAGTGTGTTGTAGCGGCAACTTTTTCCCAAATTTCTAAAAAATTGGGACCCTCCTTTCAAATTTTGTCTTGCGTAGATTGATTAGGATTGCTTAATGTTACTGCAAGTTTGATCTTTGAGGATGCTTGTTGAATGGATGTCATTATTTGCTGATGCTGCCTTTTGAATTTGAGTTTTTATTTACCGGTTATTTATTTTTCTTCGCTATTGGAAGTTTTTAGTACAATGTATTGGAGCCGTAGTTCCTTGCAAAGATGTCATTGCGGAAGCTAAACGGCGAATGTTTCGATGCATAGCTCCTGTCTTTACCGAGCCCGCGGAATTATGGATTTTCTTTATGTTTTCTTCACTATCGAAGCAATTTATGACTTTGGGTGAAGGCCATGTCTTTTTGATTCCCACCATTGTGGTCCCTTAGCAGACTAATTGTCCAATTAACTAACATTCCGACCGTCGATGTATGATGCCCGTTTTAGTACTTTCTTTTTTCGCCAATGAGTTGTCGTGCTCCGTAACCCCTAGAACATGGATCACCCACTGTTGTGCTCGCTTAGCAAACTAACCGACCAATGTCAAGTGTTCTGATTCATCAATGGGGATTTTTATATGCCCGATGCCTGGTCATTTTCTCACCGTTGTTATGAGTTTGTAACTTGTTTCATGAATGACAAAATGTTCTTTGTTTTTTATTAAGTTAATATTTTCATGTTGAAAACGCAGTACTAGGTTTCACTTTTAACCCTAGTTTTATTGGTAGTTTGGTTTATGTTTATTGAAGGTAGTACGAATTAATGATGAGTTGTTCGTATGATTGCAAACAAACCTAGGAGATTTTCTAGATTTAGTTGATGATTACTGCTGCAAAAAAATAAATTGGATGAAGAAAGGAAAAGTTGAAGCATAAAGAAGAAATTGAAAATCAAATACTGATAGGATATCAAAAGGACCATCGGATTACAAATCATAATCATTAAGAACACGCTCTCGGGCTTCGAGGGTTCATCAGTTACCAGGCTGGTCTCTCTTACAAAGTGTTGTAAATATTCATCTTGATTTGAAATGTAACGCTCATATGAATCATGACCAATCACAAAAGAGAAAATAGTTTGGGGAACCCAAAAGTCACGAGTCGGGGGGGGGGGNAACTTGTTGTAAGAGGAACTATTTCACTTTGCAATAATATAATTACATTTTTTCCTATTGGAGAAAGTTTTGGGTGGAATGTTAAAATGTTGTGCAATGAATGATGCTTAAGGGGAACTATTTCGTTTTCAACCATATTTCATTAATTGTGAGATCGTTCTAACTTTCTGAACCTATGTTTTTGTATGAATGTTCTCTGGTTTATTTTATGATGATTTCCACTGTGAGTAATGAATTTATTAACACGCAATGAGCTATCTTGTTGGGCATATCTTTATTTATGTTTATGTGTTTTGATTCAAAGAACAACTACCTGTGATTTATCTTAATACATGAATAGTAATACATTACTCATTAAACGATAATATTGCTCCCTAGGGACAGCTTAGTTTTTTTTCTGTTGTGTGTGATTTAGATGCGAGAGAGTTTAAGACGAGAGGTAAGAACCTGCACATCACATTGTGACTGCTCCTTGTATTCTTTATCAATATGCATGTTAGATAGGCACTTGCATATCATACTTAAAGTTAAAAACAAAAAAATATACACGGTGGATGAGGCCGCAACTGGTAAAACCATTTATTTTTGTTATTTGACCTACAGTATCTGGACTGCAAACTGGACGGATTCCCCATACCAAACAGTCACGCGCTAGTTGGGAACGTTGACTGGGGAGAATCCCTTGCTGTTGTTGCCTGCTATTTTCCAGGCCTCAACAATTTTTGTTTCTGGCACTAGAAGGAGGGCCACCAGTGCGTGGCGGATTGAGGAAACCCATTTTCTCGAAATTACTCCACCAGTGATAATTTTGAAAGCAATTTATTTCCCAATATGAATCCTGAAGAGAAGTGGAAAGAACATTTGTATTCTGTAGACAATGAAGTTGTTAATGATCTGAGGAGACACACTAGAGCATATGTGAAGAGTATTGGAGGATTACCTGCTATCCCTGATTTACCCCAAAGAGAATACAAGAAGAAAGACTGTCCCATATTGGAATATTTAGTGTTGGTTGGAGATTTCAAAGAATTAGTAGAAGTAGCATTACAGGATTTTGTTCAGCCTTTGAATCAAGTAGGCCTTGATACACCTAATGGTTCACCTATCCATACTCTTGTTCATTCACCACCTCACTCTCCACCCAAACTCATGGCAGGTGTAACAAATCAGCCACCTAACCCACCAAATCCACCACCTGCTTGGAAAGCTAGATCACCTCTAAACCTAGCACCTCCTTTGCATGAACTACCTCAAGCTTTTGAGAAGATGCTACCCAAGTTTGATCCAAGTGATAAGATTTTACTAGATGACCATTTTCAATGTTTCTATTTGGCCATGGAAGGATTAAAGGCTGGAGAACACAAAGATGTAGTCTGCATACTTTTTCCACACACACTAAAAGGAGCAACAGCCTCATGATATTGGTCTTCCTGCTAACTCAATCCCATACTAGGATACTTTTGAAAGGATATTCAGAAGCAAAAATGCATCCCAGAAGAATCATGCAAATCTTATGAAAGGACTATGCAATTTAAAAGAAAGAAATAAAAGAGAAGGTGCATAGTTTTACTCAAAGGTTTGCATCCTATATTAAACATTTTTATGAAACTGACAAACCCTCAAATAAAGTTCTGATTGAATATTATACTTCAGCTCTAGGACCTAATTTGGCCATGTTTTCCAAGATGAAAGCTAAACCTAAGTTAACAGAGACTTACGAGGAAGCAAAGAGAGTAGAGGCTGAAAAGGAGAGCATTGAAGATTATCCGGAGCAGTCAGGAGAGAAAAATTTTGGGAAGAAAGCTTTGTCGTTTACTAAGCGTAAAGAAGAACAGTCACAGAACTTTGAAGGAATTGTGAATATGATGCAGAAGCTTTCCAACAAAATAATAGACTTGGAAAAGTAGAAGTAGGCTCAAAAGTCTTACAAACCTTATTACAAGAAAAGAGAGGATAGTAATCAATCCAAACCGCCTCCACATTGTCCTGCATCAATGAACTTAACGGAAGTAGGTATGGATAACTTTTGCACTTCTCACCAGTAGCCCCATTCTAAAAAAAAATGTCCACAATGGATAAATTCAATGGCCTTAGTGATGAATCAGTTGTTGGACTCAAAACTAATAGAGGCAAATGATGAGGAAGAAGATGATAACAAATCAACAGAAAAGCAAGAGGATGATGTCATGGTTTTATGGGACCGTGTCTCAATGTTTGATACCGAAAATGAAAGTGATTTGAGAGATGAGGACCTATTAGAAGCAAATGTGACAACAAGAATCCAAGGGATGATTAAATAATACAGGTTAATGATCCCGAAAATTAAGAGACTCCAGAAGAATGTAGAGAAATTTCAAAAAAAACCCACAGCTAATAAAATTCCTGAATTTACCATTACCAACCAAAATCTGAAATAGACCAACATGCCTACTAAGCCCATTTAAGAAAAAATAAATAATGTAAAAATGAATCTCAGAGAACATAATATGGAGTATGCCATTGTGGAATATATCAAAAAGGTAAAGACAAATATTTCACTCTTTGAGATGTGTAATGTGCCGCAGTAGAAAGAAAAGTTATTGAAAGTGCTTGAAATGCCAGAAGAAAAGCTTCCCACTGACGATCAACTTCAAGAAGAAGAAATTGATGAAGCAAGTGTGGGAGGTAAGGCTACATGAAAAACTCCACTTTTTCTCCTTACTTTCGAAATTTTCAATCATAACGTGTACAATTGTCTAGTAGACGCAGGGGCATCAGTAAATATTGTGTTGATGTCAGTCTGCAAGAGGATAAATGGACAACCTAAACCATCTACCTGTAAGGTCATTCAGTTGGACAGAACAAATGTTAAGGTAATTGGGGAAATGGAGGATGTTTTAATTCGATTATCTTCAAATGAAAAGGTATGTTAGTTCATTGATGTTGTAGTAGTATACATACCTGAGGCATATGGACTTGTTTTGAGTAGGGATTGGTCAACAAAGCTAAATGAACATTTTGCTTCCGATTGGTCACATCTGTGGCTACCTTATAAAGGAAGCCCAAATCAAATTAAAGTTACAAGAGAGCCCCACATGAAACAAAATGTCACGCAGTTAGAAGGTAAGAATGAATCAGTGAATTTTGTTTTGGGGAATTACTTCATTGAGCTAGAACCAGGAAAATACCAAGCAGAAGAAGCCATCAACACCTCAGAAACGCAGCTTGATATCCTCTATTTTTCTCAGGATGATGAAATTGATTGTAAAATAGTAGATTTAGCTTTAGATGTAGATGATAATTCATGTACAATAGTAATAGGCTATTTTTGGATGCTTTTCTTTGACGGGTCTAAAACTTTGGAAGGATCAGGAGTTGGTTGTGTCCTGATTGATCCTAAGAAAAATAAACATTTTCTTTCATGTAGGTTAGAGTTTGAATGCACCAATAACACAACCGAGTATGAAGCATTAGTTCAGGGACTAAGAAAAACAATTGAATTAAAAGTAGAAAATCTGAAAGTGTATGGGGATTCTGAAATAATTATAAAACATATTCGAAATCAAATACATTGCATTTCCCCTCATTTGAAATCTTATCAAAATGAAGTGTGGGATTTGCTTAAAGGCTTTCATGCATTAATATTGTATCGATTCCTAGACTTAAGAATGTAGCAGTTGACTTGTTAGCCACCTCAGCTGCAAGGCTTGTACCCTCTAATAACAGGTGTTCTATTAAATTGCTTTTTAGACCTTTGGTTCCAGATATGATTACCAATTTACTTGTTTTTTATGATGATTAGCAGATTTTGGAATGTTTAACAAATGACGAAACCTTCAAAAGGGCAACCATTGATGATGAAGCACATCAAGCCGAGCTAAAATTCGATAATTTTATTCCTAAAGGAGTCAGGACTTTAGAATGGATGTTTTATATAAATGATAAATTCAGAAGGCCAGTAAATGTTAAGACTCATAGCACATCTCTACAGTTCGAGTTAATTAATTTAGGGACTGAAATTGAGCCTAAATATGTGAATTTGGGAAAGTGTAGCTCCCCAGGTGAAAGAAATAAGTTCATAAGCTTGTTTAAACAATACAAAGATGTGTTTTCCTGGACATATGAAGATTTGAAAACATATGACACCAATATTATTCAGCATGTCATCCCTGTTAGGACTAGGGTCAAGCCTTATCAATAGCCTTTCAGGAAAATGCATATAAAACTAGAGCCTCTAATTCAAAATGAAGTAAAGAAATTGTTGGATGCCAAAATTATCTTCAAACTCAAACATTCGGAATGGGTTTCAAATCTGGTACCAGAAAGGAAGAAATCTGGAGAAATTAGACTATGTGTGGATTTTAGAAATTTAAACTGTGCTTCACATAAAGACAATTATGCAGTCCCACCCATGGAACATATATTGTAGTTGGTCTCTGGTTCTGAGTTATTTTATTTATTAGATGGATTCTCTGGTTATAATCAAGTGTTAGTAGCTGAAGAAGACAGACTCAAAACTACATTCAGAATGAGATGGGGGAATTTTGCTTATAGAAGGATGCCCTTTGGACTCAAAAACGTTGGAGCTAATTTCCAGGGGGCTATGGATATATCTTTTCATGGGCTGATCAGCCACAGTGTGGCAGTTTACCTCGATGGCATCACAATATTCTCAAAGAAAAGAGAACAACACACATTCCATCTAAAACAGATTTTTGAAAGTTGCCGAAAATATGGTATCTCATTAAACCCCAAGAAGTGTGTGTTTGCTGTTACAGAAGGAAAGCTGTTGGGTCACGTGGTTTCTAAGAAGGGGATCTCCATAGACCCAGAAAGGATCAACGCTATCGAATAGATCCCCTTAACCCATAACAAAAAAGGTATGCAATCATTTATGGGGACAATAAATTTGTGCAAAGGTTTGTGACGGACTTCACCCAAATTGTTAAGCCTTTGCAGTAAATGGTGAATAAAAGTGTACAATTAAAGTGGAATGATGTAGAGAAGAATGAATTCAGTAAAATAAATAAATCTATTGCTCATGCACCCTCTCTAAAACTTCAAAATTATGAGAAGGATTTTATTCTGTACACTTTCGCATCTGACGATTCATTAGCAGCGGTGCTTGCTCAAAAGGAAGATGGAGGAGATGAGTTACCCATATCATTTATGAGAACTGTTCTACAGGGGGCCAAATTAAATTACCTAACTGTGGACAAAAAAGATTATGTAGTCTTCAAAGCAGTAAAACAATTCAGACCTTACATACCTAAGAACCGAACAAAGGTAATAGTTCCACACCCAGCTGTGAGGTCTCTTTTCATGCAAAAAGAATTGGGAGAAAGAAGAGGCAATTGGGTATCAACTTTACAAGAGTATGATCTTGAATTCAAGCCACGATCAATAGTTAGAGGGAAAGGACTATGCAAACTAATGGCTGAAGGTAATAGCAGTGAAGAAAATAGTTGGAAAAATGAAGCAGAGTTACATATGATGGATGTATGTCCTCTTTTCACAGCTACAGATTCCTGGTACAAAGACCTTGTTCATTACCTTCAGGAAGGTGTGTTTCCAGAACATTGGAATTCCAAGCAACGAAGAGCATTGAGCCTTAAATCAGCTACATATCAAATCATTGATGGAATTTTATTTAGGAAGAACTATGATGGAGTCTTTCTCAGATGTTTAGAGAAGGAAGACGCAAAAAAGGTCATAACTAAGTTGCATGATGGGCCTACTGGAGGTCATTTTTTTGGAGATACAACCACCCACAAGATTCTCAGAGCCGGGTACTATTGGCCCACACTGTTCAAGGATGCTCATTCCCATGTTAGAAAGTGAAATATCTTCCAGAGGTGTGGGGGAAGACAAGTGAAAGAAGCACAGCCATTGAAGCTGGTTATGATAACAGAACCATTTGAGCAATGTGGAATTGATATCATTGGAGAAATAAAACCAAATTCTTCCTTGCAGCACAAATATATTTTAACAACAAATGACTATTTTAGTAGATGGGTTAAAGCCATTCCGCTACGTAAAGTCAATGAAGATGCGGTCATGGATTTCTTGCAGGATCATATTATGACCAAGTTTGGGGTTCCAATTTCCCTGGTTTTCGATAATGCTGCTTATTTTTCTTCCAATTGATTAACTACATTTGCTCATGAAAAAGGAATTAAGTTGCATTATTCTGCTCACTACCCACAAGGAAATGGTTTGGCAAAATCTATGAACAAGAATTTGATTAGGATTTTGAAAAAGATTGTCATAGAAAACCAGAGAAGTTGGCATTTAGCACTACCAAACGCTCTTTCTACTAATAGGGTCACACCCAAGAATTCCTTAGCTGTGTCACCATATACCCTTGTTTATGGGAAAGAAGCTATACTTCCTCCTAACATTATGCTACCCTCTTCCATAATAGCCCAAGAATCTAGAGGTACAGATAACGAAATCCTACAACTTAGAATCCATAATCTATTAAAGGCGTAGGAGTCTAGATCCAAATCTAGAGAACGTTTTAAGCAACAACAGGAGGTAGTGAAAAGGTGGTTTGATAAGCACAAAGCTGGCACAAAAGAATTTGAAGTGGGAGACGTGGTTCTTAAGTGGGATCACCCGCATGATGACAAGGGAAAGCACATGAATCTTCAACAGTTATGGTTAGGCCCTTTCCAGATTGTAGCAAAACTTGTCCCCACAACCTATAAATTGCAAGATTTATAGCGGTGGGAGGAGAACTTACCAGTAAATGGTTTAGTTGTTAGACCTTATTTTTCTTGATTTTGATTTTTTTTTGTACATAAATAAATTGATTTGTTTGTCCACTTTGATTTATTTCATTCCGGTTTTGTTTTTAGTTTAGATTTCTTTTGATTTTAATAAAAGAGGAAAACTTTTGGTTGCATGGAAAGCATCAGAGTTCTGGATTAATTGAGATCTTTGGGTATTAGACTATATCTTATTGTTTGAATCTGATGGAATTTCTTCTAGTAAGTAGTTTTCCTAAATGGATATGAACACATTGAACTTCGGCATAATCCCTGAAAAATAACTCAGGATCAAAAGGTCTAAAGTACTATTTCAAGGATCCATCCATTTCACATCTAAAATGTCCTAGGGGGTAACAGCAAAAGACCCACAGAAAGGAAGCAAGGTAAACAATATATAATATATAAATGATCACATGCCAAGAATTGAAATCCTAAAGGAAAATAAGATTCAAAACTCCTAAAAGAAGCAATATCTATCAAGGCAAGGTACCAAATCATATAAACACCAAATTGCCAAAAGTTCTTCTCCATGCGTGAGCTGAAAATTAATTACATCTCTCACATAAAAGAACATTATGGATAGAGGAGCCTAAATAAAAATTTAGAAAGAAAGGCATGAGGAGGACTCAAAAGGACCAAAAAGTCCACAAGCACACAAAAGTGCAAAACGGCATGGGAATGAGGAATAAATGAATATCTTTGTTTACCATATGTTACATTCCTATGGTGTCCAAGTTGGAAGCTGCCCAAAGATAGAGATAAAATGAAACTCATCTACTTGGCCTCAAAAGTGTTATCCTGACTTAGACATTTTGGGTTTCCATTTCCTAACAGATTGGACTGTCATCAATGATTAGAGTACGTATGTTTTCCATTGTAGGAATACAGACATATAGAAGAATTCAATTGCTGAACAGTCTGTTACTTAAAGAGTAGTTGATTCAAAGATCTGGGCTTACGAGAAGTTGCCAATTGTTGCAGCCGTAACTTTTTCCCAAATTTCTAAAAAATTGGGACCCTCCTTTCAAATTTTGTCTTGCTTAGTTTGATTAGGATTGCTTAATGTTACTGCAAGTTTGATATTTGAGGATGCTTGTTGAATGGATTTCGTTGTTTGTTGATGCTGCCTTTTGAATTTGAGTTTTGATTTACCGGTTATTTCTTTTTCTTCCCTGTTAGAATTTTTCAGTACAATGTATCGGAGCCATAGTTCCTTGCAGATCCATCGTTGTGGAAGCTAAAAGACGAATGTTCCGATGCATAGCTCCTGTCTTTATAGAGCCCGTGGACTTATGGATTTTCTTTGTGTTTTCTTCTCTATCAGAGCCATTTATGACTTTGGGTGGAGACTGTGTCTTTTTGATTCCCACCCTTGCAGTCCCTTAGCAGCCTAACTGTCTGATTAAATAACTTTCTGACCATCGATGTATGAGGCCCATTTTAGTACTTTATTTTTTCTCCAATGAGTTGTTGTGCTCCGGAACCCTAGACCATGGGTCACCCGCTGTTGTGATCCCTTAGTAGACTAACTGAGCGATGTCAAGTGTTTTGATTCGCCGATGGGGATTTTTATATGCCCGATGCTTGCTCATTTTCCCGTCATTGTTATGAGCTTGTAACTTGTTTCATGAATGAAGAAATGTTCTTTGTCTTTTATCAAGTTAAGATTTTCACGTTGAAAACGCAGTACCAGGTTTCACTTTTAACGCTCATTTTATTGGTAGTTTGGTTTATGTTTATTGAAGGTAGTCCGAATTAATGATGAGTTGTTCGTATGATTATAGACAAACCTTGGAGATTTTCTAGATTCAGTTGATGATTACTGCTGCAAAAAAGGAAATTGGCTAAAGAAAGGAAAAGCTGAAGCATAAAGAAGAAAGCAAAAATTGGAGACTGACAGGATATCAAAAGGACCATCATATTACAAAGCATAATCATTAAGAACATGGTCTTAGGCTTCAGGGGTTCATCAGTTACCAGGCCAATCTTTCTTACAAAGTGTTGTAAATCTTAATCTTGATTTGAAATGTAACGTTCATATGAATCATGACCACTCACAAAAGACAAAACAGTTTGGGGAACACAAAAGTCACGAGTAAGGGGGGGGGGAACCCAAAGGTTTTGCTGGTTTTTCTATAAATTGAGGAAAGTAAGAGGAAAGAGGGGCTTTTTCCCAGTGAGACTTGTGAAAAAATTGTTGTAAGAGGAACTATTTCATTTTGCAATAATATAATTACAATTTTGCCTGTTGGAGAAATTTTTGGGTGGAATGTTCAAATGTCAGTGAAATGAATGATGCTAAAGGGGAACGATTTCATTTTCAGCCTTATTTCATTAACTGTGAGATCATTCTAACTTTCTAAACCTATGTTCTTGTACAAATGTTCCTTGGTTTATTTTATGATGATTTCCACTGTGAGTAATGAATGTCTTAACAAACAATGAGCTATCTTGTTGTGCATATCTTTATTTATGTTTATGTTTTTTGATTCAAAGAATAGCTACTTGTGATTTATCTTAATACATGAACAGTAATACATTACTCAGTAAACGACAATCTCGCTCCCTAGGGACAGCTTAGTTAGTTTTTTTTTCTGTTGTGTGTGATTCATATGCAAGAGAGTTTAAGACGAGAGGTAAGAACCCCCGCATCACATTGTGACCACTCCTCATATTCTTTATCAATATTCATGTTAGATAGGCACTTTCATATCATACTTAAAGTTAAAAACATAAAAATATACACGGTGGATGGGGCCGCAACCAGTAAAACCCTTTATTTTTGTTATTTTACCTATGGTAGCTGGACCGCAAACCAGATGGATTCCCCATACCAAATAGTCACAGGCTAGTTGAGAACGTTGACTGGGGAGAACCCCTTCCTGTTGTTGCCTATGATTTTCTAGGCCTCAGCACATGGTTATGATTTTATGATGCTAATGTTTTTTAGATCTTGTATAACCGTTAAAATATAACACTTCATTAGTAATAGTGTCAGAAATTGATCATGAGGACTTGTGTCATTCAACTTCCATAAATTGACGTAGATCCCAATGCCACTAGTCTTTTTGTCCTCTAAAACCATTAAATTGTTCCATTCAAGTTTTTCATTTGGTTCGATAATTCAAATATCCATCATATGTTCTAATTCTTCCTTGAGTCTCTCTTTATATCTCAGATTCAATCTGTATGGTCATTTCTTTCCAAGTTTTGTATCTCGTTTTAGCGAAATCTTCATTTTTTCCCAAATCATATGAATACCTTTCATATTGTAAAACTTGGTCAGGATTAAGTGTTGAAAAATCATGTAGCAAATATGTGACTTTCCCCATGATTGAAACATCCTGATAATTTCCAATAGTAGTGAATTTTGGGTCTTCTACTAAAGTTGGGGAAACCATAAGGGAGAAAACCCCGTAACTTCCTCAGAGATAGAATGAGCACCAATGGCAGCAGTAAACTTCAAAAACAAAAAAGATGATCTCCATAGCTTGTTCTCTCTCTCACACTTGAGAGAGATTATCCTCTCTCACTCATGCGCCCAAGTGAGTGAGTGTGTATGATAAATAGAGAGGCTCACTCTCTATTTATATTCTTTCATTCACTTTATGTACACTTTAACATGTCATCCCCACTTAATAATTACTTACTAGAGCTGACATCTCTAGGAGAGTCTAATAACCCTAGTTCCCCACAACTACAGATACTTTTCCCTCTGATCAAGAAGGAGGGTTAACCTTGACACAAATGTGGGGACTATTGCCCCGACTTACAATGAAGAGTTAACCTTAATGACTTTACAGGGCTTGTTACATTATTGAATCTCCTGATTGAAACATCGAGGCATGACATGAATCAATTACATTATAGATACTTCCTGGAATAAACATTAGGGTACAATACATAAGATGTACAAGTGAATACATTTTGAAGTTACAAATACATCAACACTCCCTCTTAACTAGAAAGGTATTGTCTCAACACAATTTATCAGCACAAGTCTTCTTCTCTGTATCATCTGGATCATCATCAAGTCATGTTCGTCTTCAAGTCATCTTCATCTTCAATTCATATTCATTGTGAAGTCATCTTCATCATCAAGTCATCTTCATTTTCAAGTCATCTTCATCAAGTCTGGATCAACACTGGATCATCATCAAGTCTGGATCATCACTTGATCTTGATTTTCACTGCTAGATCATCATCAAGTCTATATCATTACTTGATATGGATCGTCACTACTGGATCATCATCAAGTCTAGATCATCATCAAATCTAGATCATCACTGAATCGTCATCATCATTACTACTTCTACTATCTCAATCAAATGGTGTTATCTCTTCATTCTTCTCATCATGGGAAGTTCTATAGAGCCAACCCTTTTTCATGCTGGTTGTAGGCCTACCCTTCATGTAGGTCTTCATCGTCTTCAACACTTATATCTGACCATGGAGTGAACCATGTTAGAAATGCCTTCCCAGCACTTACATCTGACCATGGGAGAAACACATCCAAGAACCATGTCAGAAAGGCACTCCCAACACTCACATCTGACCATGGGAGGAACACATCCAAAAACCCATGTCAAAAAGGCCTAGAACTCACATTCGACCTCATCTTGTCAGAAAGGCTCTGCAATTACATCTGACCTCATCTTGTCAAAAAGGATTTGCACTTACATTCAACCTCATCTTGTTAGAAAGGATTTGTGCTTACATCTAGCCTCATCTTGTCAAAAAGGATTTGCACTTACATTCGACCATGTTCGAAAACAGCGCATCAAAAGGGCTCTTAGTCCTAGATTGAGGATTCCTGGTAACTGAAAATGTGCCTCCATTCTTTAGAGAATGGTATCAACCCTTATATCTGATCAAGTGGGAAGACATCCCTCAATCACATCAGAATGGCCATGCACTCACATTTGATCATGTAATACTATATCGCATAGTCATACCAGAATAGCCCTCAGTCCCAGACTGAGTATTCCTAGTAACTGACCAGGTGCCTCCATTCCAAGAATGGAATTCAACACTTATATTTGATCATGTAGGAACCAATCCTATAGTCACATCAGAATGGCTCAACACTCACATCTGACATGGAAGGAACCAAATCCTCTCACCATGACAAAATGGCTCAGCCCTTACATCTTACCATGGAAGGAACCTAATCCTCTCACCATGTTAGAATGGCTCTAGGTATCATTATTTCCCTTTGGAGGGAACCTCGATCTGGAGAACACCAAGCTTCTCCCTGAAGTACTTAAACTTCACTTTGGCCATTTATAGCATAGAATCACATTAGGGTTGATTACATCCAAGTATAACCTGTGAGCTTCGCCAGGACCGATTACATCTGAGGACAACCTACAGAACCATTTACGTCTAAGAAACCTACGATCTTCACTAGGATTTATGCTCATACAACCTGTCTCATCAGCTGTGCTAGAAATCCCTCTTTCGAGAGATCTTGATCTGGATCACTGCTCCTCTCTGCATCATACAAAAAATGCAATTAAGATCAATCAAATCAAATAGTAGTTTTCAAAAGAAGCATACTACCTCCCAAATATCAAGTGGAATCATCTTTTTCCTCAGTTGTACTCAACACCATGTAGGAATCAATCCTTCCAAATCAAGAGATCACACTTGATCCCATACTGAAGTAGCACCTCGAATTTCTCTTCCCATCAGTGGCACTTCCTGCCCAATATGAATCCTCATAACCCTCCAGGTTAATATTCTAATTCACCTCATACTTGAGGCCATAATTAGCTGTATCCTTTAGGTACCTCACTGCATGCTTTGCAACCATCAGGTGAATATGTCTCAATGTTTTCATAGTAAAGCAAATATCTGGTCTCATATTTGTCAGTTAAATCATTTGACGATACATAGTAGCATTAACCGTCTTTGATGAAGCATTACTCAATAGCTTTAGGTTCAATGCCATAGGTGTGGTCATGGTCTTATAGTCCATCATCCTAAACCTCTTCAGGATCTCTACTGCATACTTCCCTTTTCCACACCTCCATGCCCAGAACGTAGTGCATTATCCCCAAGTCCTTCATCTAGAACTCAGCAGCAAGTCTCCTTGTTGCAACTTCAATGAGTTCCTATTTTTTGTCAAGAACAAGTCATCGACATATAATAGGAACATCTCTGGTCTTTCACCTTCAACCTTGAAGAAAAGGTTGAAATCCGCTTTACTCTCAGTAAATCCTAGATTCACTAGTAAGCTATCCATCCTGTTGTTCCATGTCAAACCTCAGGATATTCTATAGTCACTCCCTCTGAAGTGAAGCATCATACTCCCTTTATATTTCGTAATCTATACACTCTTTTCATGAGAATCCTCGTGCTACTAATATTTCCTTCTATCCCATGATGTTTCCATCTACTGCATCATGGAACTATGAACTTGCCTTCATGTATCGATACTGCATCCTAGACATCATTCTTCTTGAACTGGTATTCCCTTTATTCTTGGTTGGTTCTTCATGGCTGGAAGGTTCTGCATCAATGATTTCACTGCATTTGTAATATTATTCTTCATCTTGAACTATTGTTACTTATTCTTCGGAATAAGTCTCATCCTTCTTTGCGTGTAGGTGATTTTACGTAATCTTTCCTACAAGTTAAATGCATTTGTATGGTTAGAAACATTTCATAAGGCATATTCATAATGACAAATTCTTATGCATAAATATATGATCATGCAACTATTTTAGACAATACAACATTCATCCATATCTCACAGAAACTTTTCTAGATGCCTTCCATCTCTACTAGGACAATATTGAGATTGTGCACTAATCCAATATGTCAACAAAGAGGTTTCATTCTAGATAAGTAGAAATGGAGAGTTGTATAGCACCATGATATACTTACCCATCACATGCATATTAGTAGTATACTGTCATTAATGCAAACATTCTATCATGGATAATACATCAACTAGATATAAACAAATGCATAACAAAAACAATATCATAAAATGACAATTGAATACTTATCTTTATTTTTTTTCATGGGTAGACTCCTTCTTGATCCTTTTGCTTCATCATCTTATTCATTCATGGCTTCATTATTTCTTATAAAAATGCTCAATATGGATAAGAGGTTATTCAAGAATTGATTCCTTCATATTCCTCATCGCTTGAGGGATCTTCTTTGGATGGTGAGAGCTTGATCTTTAGTTTCTTCCATCTTCTTTTCTCTTATTATGAGTCGAGCTTCTTCTTGTGTGTGTTCTTCCCAGAGTCTGCTGAAATTAATCACTTCCTTCTGGCAAACATTCCTCAAATGAATGAATCCCGTGATACTAGGAGGCCATTCAATCTGGTTATCACCACTTCTACATTCTCCAGTTCTGCTTCAAGTTGTTCTTTGATTTGAGAGACCCTTGTAAAGTATGACTATATGGTCTCTACATCTTGGTTCTTCACATTCATTAAGTGGTTTCTTAAGGTCATATTTTGATTTATGCTCTTCCCTTCAAATAGATTGGTTAAGGAATAAAACTTCTTTGGTGTCTTCAGGAAAGACACTTGTGTTACAAGTTGATCCATGATTTAATCAGCAATGATCTTCTTGGCCTTGACCAAGTTCTTCTTGTGTAAGTATTTGAGCCTCATCTTCCTCTGGAACTGGAACCTCTCTAATTATGTAGGTATCCAATTCATTTTCTTTAGAGATATCATATACTTCCATGCTTGGAAGTTGTCAACTTCACCAAGCTTATCATCAAGCTAATGTGATAGATCACTTTGAAATGAGAACCTCAAATGAAAACAACAAAAGATTAGATCTTACCGATTTGAGGTGTTCGTCTTGGTTCCGGAGTTGGCTGATTAGGGTTTTTCATAGAAACCCTAATTTTAAAAAATTGGAATATTTCAGATATGATTGGGTAGAAAGATAAATCTCTTCAAGGTGAGATATCCAATGTACTCCTTTTCTGAAAATAGTGGAGGGAAGCTTGCAGAACAGGCATGGGGTCTTCACTTTCTTACCAATATCCTATCATGTTATTTCATATTGTGGGTTTTAAAATTTAAAAAAATCAAACCAATATATTGCAGGTATTCGGAGAATGAGGGGTTTAAGGTGGGAGTGGGTAGGGTGGTTTATAAGGATAGATGTATAAAATGGGGTGGGGAGGAAGTTTTAAGTATGGGGAGGGGGTTTCAACAAAAAGAGTTTGGATCAATATTTCTCAAAATTAAGGGTATTATTTAATATCCCATGATTGCATGTGCTATGTGAGAGGTTCACTAAGTGAATTCCCCATGAGAACAGGAAGCCCTAGTTTACCAATTTCTTCTACAGAAATTCCTGCTACTATTTCTATGGTATCTCCAAAATTACTACTACTCTATGTCTAAAACTTCTCATTGAGGTAGACTCACCTGTCCTTGTTCCAACACCATAGGTTTCATCAGAATTTCTTTCAGCAATTGGGACTTGTGATCGTTCTCCCAAGGTGACCTATTTCAGGACTGTTTAGCATAGCTAAGTTGTACGGACTACCACATGTCACTGTTTCCTCTTATGGGTCTGAAACTCATACCAAAAAATTAAATTCCATGCCCTTTGTGGAACATCTTCATAAATTTCATTTGAACCTTTGTGGCCCGAGATATATCAATTCTCCCCAGGTATCCTGTTTAGGGATGAATCATAGAAGAGGCTAGAACCCTAACTTGGAGGGATCATATCTCCTAGAATATAGTGAATATGAGGCTGAATTTTGGATACAATGTAAACCAAGATTTTATCTTCGTCGTATGAAAGTTTTAGCTCCTTATCCTTCTCCAATCCCGCGATATAGTGAATGTACCAAAACGTATCATTTTTAGCATTTTAGGGTTTTTCCAACTTGGGGTCAAACTAGGGTTTGAATTTCCCATAGTTATACCCAACCAAAAATCTTGACCCAAGTCTCTAAAATTCGATTTTGATGAGGAGAGAAATCCTATGCAGGGCTCACTCAAAAATTCTTCTTCTGTAAGAATCCATAGTTTCCTGCACCAAAAACTGAAAATGTCTGGAATCGAATTATGCTTCGATAGAAAGATGCGCCCTTCAATGGAGAGTCAACCTAGCATAATTTTGCTGATGCATTGTGGAGAGAAACCCAAAAATTAAGATTCCTTAGCTTCCGTAGTTGCACAATGTCTTCTTCTTAGGGTAGCTTTGATACCATGTCAATTTTTTATCATTCAAGCTAGCATTATCCTAGGATATTTAACTGAGAGAATAACATGCATAACAATAAAACAAAAGAGACAAAAGACACAAAGAATTCTCCTCAGGGAAACCATAAAGAATAAAAACCTGCAACTTCCTTAACGATAGAATGAGCACCAATGGTAGCAGAAAAACCTGAAAATAGAAAAGATGATCTCCACATCTTGTTCTCTCTCCCACACTGTTATCACTCCAGGAAACTACTTAGTGGTCATAACTAAGTATGCCTGGTAACTTGAGAATTCAATGTTTTTTTTGGTGTTTTTTATAAAGATGGATCAATGGGATGACTAAATCAGAGTATAGCATTCAGACATTCAGCATGTAAACAGATGAAACAGTGCTCTCAAGAATCGATTGATCAGCATATAATATCAAAGGTGGGTGAAGAACAATCGTAACCAAACCAGTACATAGTAGGGCTTGAGAGACATTAAAGAAACTAATACCAAGCTGCAAGCTAGACAATGGAAAGTAAACATTCACATTCGAAGCTAAGCAACACTGATACAGTGAAAGAGAAAATGGAAACTAACATCAAAGCTGAGAGAAGCCTGTGATCTATATTAGCATGAAAAAGCTGAATACCATAGCAAAATTGCATCCAAAATCGAACCATTCAATAGTCTTGGTTCTCAGGCTTTATAGCCTTTACACAACAGTTTCCAGATCCTAAAAATGTGGATCTGGTTCAGTTAACTGGAACATCAACATGGAAAAGTAATTGCAAAGATAAGGAACTGATTCCTTGAATTGGGGCACTTGATCTTAGAGTTGTTTCCCTAAAAAGATGTTCAAACTTAACAAAACAACCACTTTGACTTTGATCTCGTTCGTAACCCCTTTAGATACTGATAAGATAATTCATAATGCATTTGTTTTGATTAGCCTTTTGCCATTTCAGCTAATAAATCCGCGATCTGGGCGAAATTTGAGAGAATCTGCCAAAAACAGGCTTTTGGCAATTAACTACTCTGTTGATTTCGTGCCTTAGCTGCCGGAAGTTCGTCCTTTTGGCAGCTAATGAGCTCTGTGGGGCTCGCCTAAGCTGCCGAAAGCTTTAGAAATCCTGAAAAAACTGCCTTTGGAAAAAATCGATTTTCTCAACCGTCCGATGTCCGTTTTGCACGTTCGAATAGTCGATTTTGATCTACATATCATAAGCTATCCAGTGGTGCTTTCAGATCTAAATTTGGAGTTCAGGAAGGCCGTCAAAATCTCCCTGCAAGATCACGCGATTTCAGCAAAAAATTGCTCTTGAGTTATTTCGTGTGACAGGGAACAGCATGGGATTTAGGCATATTCGTTTAGAAAACTGAGGCTTGCAATGATACTCAACATCATCTAGTAAATGCTTCAAAAGCTGGAGATCACTTCTTGAATGCATACTCAAATCAGGTATATGAATAACTTGCAGCCCTGGGTCTCTTGACAATTCCACTTCCAAATATAACCTGTGCTCCAAATGATCTGCAAATCTCTGACTCGATTTTTATGAAGTGCAGACCTTCTTATTACATCAAGTCGTTGATCGAAGGTTGGATCAGCATCAGTGTCCAGCTTCTTATTTACCTCTGAACCATCCAAAACATTTGGTGCCTCAGCTACTGATTTACTGCCCATTGATTCCTTTTCTTTCTTGACAGCAACTGCCTAGAATCCAATGTTTGGTGAAGATCCATTTTTCTCAAATCCTTTTGTTCAATAGCTCCTTCAAACACATTAGAATGGATGCTGCTTGTAATCTTGGGCATTTGACATGTGTAGTGATGCGCTGGATCAACTATCCTCCACGCATAATTTTCATGCATATTGAAGCGAATAGCCTTCCAATGAAATTACAACTCAATGCTTTTGGATAAACTTGATGAATTGGCATGTAGCTGACTTTTGGCGTTTACCCACCAATTGATATGATGAAACAGGCTCGATTGATGAGTGATGAGGCACGATTTTATTTTTTCACACATAAAACATTTTCGGCAGCTAAAAATCATTTTGACAGACCGTCTTAGCTGCCAAAATGGGCCTGTTTCGTCAGTTAAGTAAACTCCCACAGATTGAGTTCACTGCCGAAAGCAAAAAAAAAAATGGATTTTGAAGCACAAGACTCACAGATATAAAAATTTTAACCCATCCTATCACCCAAAATGACGGTGTACTTTTTGGGAGATAACATCTGGCTCCTACTCGGGGATGGAATCCTCCCAGTGAGGTTCCGAAGAATCCCAGAACCAAGTAGTTCCAGTAGCCTTTAGCATTGGGCATGGAGTCATCAAGTCTTTAACACTGATCCCTCTGCAAACCTGTAGCTTCCACGCAGCCTGCTCTGCTTATTCAATAACAACTGAAAATGATCTACGTGCTCATAGGAAGAGCTTATTGTCCTATCTACTCCTACATCTAACCAATAGATGTATATTGATCAAGTAACAGCATACTTCCAATGCAACGATGTCAGATGGTGACTTACAAGCATCTTTGAACTTGACTCAAACAACAATGGAAGCCATATCATGTAGAGAATAGGTTCGAACAGATGATCAGACCAGCTTTCATCTATAAAGAATATTTTAACATTCACATTGTTCGTGGATTCCAGAAGATCAGCAATAGGATCATGAAAAATATGATAAAATACCTCTCCTTGCTGTTCTGATTGTAAACGAAAATGATGTGGCTGGCTGTCCTCATTGATCTCAATGATGTGTGTAAACTGCTCAAGATCTGCTGGAGAAACATTTCCAATAGACTGCTGATCTAGACTGCTCGAGATCTTGCCACTATCACTCTCTTCAAAAGTGCTGCAATATGCCTTTGTCTGCAAGTCTGGAAAATATGGGCTGCTCATAACATATGCTGCAAATTCAACCCCAAGATTCGGATCTTCCCTATTATTAGGATCAAGAGACTCATGACTAGTATCAACTACAGCATCAACCCATTCTTGATCATGATTCTCATGTTCTAGCTGAAGATTGGACAGTCCTTGTAAGCTGCCCTCATCAACCTCTGCAGATCTAAAACTGTCAGCTATTGTCTTGTTAGTTTGCTCAACATCTTCAAAATTTTCAGAGATAAAAATCTGATCTTCATGACAACTAACAACAGTAGATGCGTTTGATATGATGTCAAAATCATTACTAAGATTGTCATAGTGTGAATCATTGATCTCCTTATCATGATGAGAAATATCTCCTGCTGCAACATACTTTTCCTGAGTGTTTGGATCCTTATACAGTAAACTAAATTCATGACAACATTCTGGGTAGAGAAGATCAACTAGAAATTTTGTTTTGCAAAACAAATTGAAGGCAACATGAAATTCAGCCAAAGAGCTGATACTTGCTCTTGGAAGAGACTGACACCAGTGAAGAGCAATCCCCTCTAATGAAAAACAAAAGAGTCGGATCTGAACATCTTCATGCACTACCTGCAACCGATGCATGTAGTCATGAAAGTCTAGCAAATGTTCAGCTGGCACTTCCCCCTCTTCTCCTCGAAATCTAGGAAGATTGTTCTCCCATTCATCTCTAGTAGGTACTTGATTAGGAAAACCAGCAATGCTTGAAAAATCACAGAACGCATACCTCTTGGCTAAGATTCTGTTCATGTCATACCAGTGGAATCACCAACAGAATTCTGAACAATGGAGTCGCCACTGAGTTCGTCCTTCATGGAGTCTCCAGATAGATGATTATAACCAGTAAGTGTCTACCCTTTGTCTATCATCAAAGAGTAGATCTATGTCGTCTCCCAGGAAGATCAGCTTCTCACCTCGCTCCCCGGCAACAGCGCCATTTTGTTATCACTCCAGGAAACTACTTAGTGGTTATAGCTAAGTATGCCTGGTAACTTGAGAATTCAATGTTTTTTTTGGTGTTTTTTATAAAGATGGATCAATGGGATGACTAAATCAGAGTATAGCATTCAGACATTCAGCATGTAAACAGATGAAACAGTGCTCTCAAGAATCGATTGATCAGCATATAATATCAAAGGTGGGTGAAGAACAAACGTAACCAAACCAGTACATAGTAGGGCTTGAGAGACATTAAAGAAACTAATACCAAGCTGCAAGCTAGACAATGGAAAGTAAACATTCACATTCGAAGCTAAGCAACACTGATACAGTGAAAGAGAAAATGGAAACTAACATCAAAGCTGAGAGAAGCCTGTGATCTATATTAGCATGAAAAAGCTGAATACCATAGCAAAATTGCATCCAAAATCGAACCATTCAATAGTCTTGGTTCTCAGGCTTTATACCCTTTACACAACAGTTTCCAGATCCTAAAAATGTGGATCTGGTTCAGTTAACTGGAACATCAACATGGAAAAGTAATTGCAAAGATAAGGAACTGATTCCTTGAATTGGGGCACTTGATCTTAGAGTTGTTTCCCTAAAAAGATGTTCAAACTTAACAAAACAACCACTTTGACTTTGATCTCGTTCGTAACCCCTTTAGATACTGATAAGATAATTCATAATGCATTTGTTTTGATTAGCTTTTTGCCATTTCAGCTAATAAATCCGCGATCTGGGCGAAATTTGAGAGAATCTGCCAAAAACAGGTTTTGGCAATTAACTACTCTGTTGATTTCGTGCCTTAGCTGCCGGAAGTCCGTCCTTTTTGCAGCTAATGAGCTCTGTGGGGCTCGCCTAAGCTGCCGAAAGCTGTAGAAATCCTGAAAAAACTGCCTTTGGAAAAAATCGATTTTCTCAACCGTCCGATGTCCGTTTTGCACGTTCGAATAGTCGATTTTGATCTACAGATCATAATCTATCCAGTGGTGCTTTCAGATCTGAATTTGGAGTTCGGGAAATCCGTCAAAATCTCCCCACAAGATCACGCGATTTCAGCAAAAAAATCCTCTTGAGTTATTTCGTGTGACAGGGAACAGCATGGGATTTAGGCATATTCGTTTAGAAAACTGAGGCTTGCAATGATACTCAACATCATCTAGTAAATGCTTCAAAAGCTGGAGATCACTTCTTGAATGCATACTCAAATAAGGTATATGAATAACTTGCAGCCCTGGGTCTCTTGACAATTCCACTTCCAAATATAACCTGTGCTCCAAATGATCTGCAAATCTCTGACTCGATTTTTCTGAAGTGCAGACCTTCTTATTACATCAAGTCGTTGATCGAAGGTTGGATCAGCATCAGTGTCCAGCTGCTTATTTACCTCTGAACCAGCCAAAACATTTGGTGCCTCAGCTACTGATTTACTGCCCATTGATTCCTTTTCTTTCTTGACAGCAACTGCCTAGAATCCAATGTTTGGTGAAGATCCATTTTTCTCAAATCCTTTTGTTCAATAGCTCCTTCAAACACATTAGAATGGATGCTGCTTGTAATCTTGGGCATTTGACATGTGTAGTGATGCGCTGGATCAACTATCCTCCACGCATAATTTTCATGCATATTGAAGCGAATAGCCTTCCAATGAAATTACAACTCAATGCTTTTGGATAAACTTGATGAATTGGCATGTAGCTGACTTTTGGCGTTTACCCACCAATTGATATGATGAAACATGCTCGATTGATGAGTGATGAGGCACGATTTTATTTTTTCACACATAAAACATTTTCGGCAGCTAAAAATCATTTTGACAGACCGTCTTAGCTGCCGAAATGGGCCTGTTTCGTCAGTTAAGTAAACTCCCACAGATTGAGTTCACTGCCGAAAGCAAAAAAAAATTGGATTTTGAAGCACAAGACTCACAGATATAAAAATTTTAACCCATCCTATCACCCAAAATGACGGTGTACTTTTTGGGAGATAACACACACACTTGAGAAAGATTCTCTGCTCTCACTAATGCGCCCCAGTGAGTGAGTGTGTATGATAAATAGAGAGGGTCACTCTCTATTTATATTATTTCATTCACTTGATTTCCACTTTAACATGTTGGCCCCACATAACAATTACCTACTAGATCTGACATCTCTAGGAGAGTCTAATAACCCTAGTGCCCCACAACTATCTGGAATTTTCCCTCTGATCAACAAGGAGGGTTAACCTTGACACAAATGTTGGGACTATCTCCCTGACTTACAATAGACGGCTAAGCCCAATGACTTTACATGACTTGTTACATTATTGAATCTCTCGATCGAAACATCGGGGCATGCCATGAGTCAATTACATTATAGATACTTCCTGGAATAAACACCGGGGTACAATACATAAGATATACAAGTGAATACATTCCGAAGTTACAAATACGTCAACATCTTTCAGCACCAATAGGCGTTGAGGCTCTAATACACTTTCTTCGAATTCATTAATAAAAACTACCAGGTTAGATAGTCCTTCATACGTCATCAATTCGATGGCTTTTGTTGCTACCCATAGCATCGAATGAATTACTTGTTCACATTTCCCAATCGATACTTCCTGTAACCAGTTTTTCTTGTTCTCTAGACTATCATCAGAATTCGATGATGTAGAGTTAGTGCTTCTCCAACCCATCTCTTTGTCCATAGTAGGATTGATATAGTCTTCAGAAATATTGTATGCATGATACCATCCTCCCGCTTCTTCCTCTTTTATTGGTTTGACATATCTTTGTCCTTCCTAGGGTTCCAATGGGACAATGATCAGTATGTCATGATTCTCAAAGCTCATTACCCTTTTCTTAAAATTGATAATGTCCAAGATTTTAGTCACGCAACCAACTCCCAACAATGTAGGGTATGAGCTGATCTTGTTGACTATCCAAGTAACATCAAAGTCTGTGTATGTATTCAGTCCTTCCACTTCGATAGGTATATGACATACCCAACCAATCAGAAACATCCTGACCTGATTTTCTAGTTGCAATTGTATAGGGGACCAAACTAACAGTGGTTTTTCCATCGTTTCCCATGTTTTATTTTTTAAGATATTTATAGCTGATTCTAGATCCAAGATGCCTGAATGCACATCGTAGTGACTAATCTAGACATTCTCCCTCATTTCCCTCCCAGTTGTCTTCTTGTATAATTAATTCAATAGGTGGTCCGGTATCCCTCCCTCCTATCGATATTAAAAGATTTATATTTCTACAAATGCGTATGGATACTTTGCTAACATCAAACAAATCTGTAAAGAAATTTTCAAGGTACTAACCTTTCTTTATGATATAAGTAACTTTTTCGAATCGAAAACTGGAGGAATTTCATAGATAGGTAAATTACATGTGTTCATGTTCAACATGTATCTTATATTGACGAATCTTTATTTCTCATCATTGACATAAAATTGCACCTTTTTTTGAGCCATTGGTCAGACATTTATCAGTGGTCCATCGACTCCTGTCGTAGCTCCTCCTTCGGTTACTACTATGAGATTCGCTGGTTGATTTCTTGGATCCACTGACATTTTCCCTACGTTTAGTCCTGAACCTTTCTTTTTAGTTTCATTTTGGTTCTATTGCAGTTGCGGTGCATTCTTTGATTGCAACTTAACAATCAATTGTGGGAATTCCTCGACATTATGTTCTGAGGTGCTGCAATAAGTATACTATGACTATATATTCAAAAATTCCCTTTGATAATGTCCCAATCTACGGCCTCATCCCATAGCTCCTCCATGACAAAATCCTTCATTACATCCTCTACAGAATCCTCCTCGAAATCCTCCTTGTTGTTTGTTAGGTTGTCTCTAAGTGTACAACGGTTATGGATGGTTATACTACGATTGACTATACTATGTTTCTTACTAGTTATACTACGGTTGAGTATACTATGGGTTGGTTGGTTGTTTCTCCTCTACCTTCATTAAATATGTATCCATGGTCCTTTCTTGGAGAAAATAATATGCTTTGCAATAATTTTCTTCATGGTCAACTAATTAACAAGTTTCGACACAACCTTCTAAAGGTATATGCATTCCTCGAACCAATGTCCACTAGTATGAAAAATATGACACTATGGAAATCCTCCTTGGCTTAATGGATTCAGAGCTCGAGCTTGTAAATATTCATTGAAGTCCGGACATTCATCCTTATGATGTCCCTACAACCGGAATTGACTATACCATAATTATTTGTAGACTGGATCTGTTAATAGTGAGGTTTGCTGATGTGACTGGATCTGGCTCATGCCAGTCTCTATTTTCCAACAGGTGAAGCATCTAGTTTCTTCGTGATTTGATTGTAAGAAGGAATATTCTGTTGCATAAGAGGAATAAGAATGTGTGGTACAAAATCTATGATAAACCATTCCTTATGTTGTACATCTCTCATTCAAAATCTAACCTTAGCCATCAAAGTTTTGAATTGCTAATCAAAATCCCAGACCAATTCATTAAGGTATTTCTCTATTTCCTTCAACTTAGTAATATGATATGATTCTAACTTTGTATTCTTAAATTCACCAATCATTCCAGTCTTGATTTGTGTTAGGGTCTTTTGGGGATGCCCCATTGGTACTTGCAAAAATTTCACATACCAATCCAATGCTCAAGCTCGAAAGGTCATCGCTAGTTTTTCTTTCTTGATATCTTTTTCTTACACTTGTTCGACTGTCCATACTGCCTCACATAAGAACCAATATTTTTCAGATTCCTCAGTCCCATTACACTGGAACATGGGTAGTTTCACATCATCAACAAAAATTATGGTTCTTCTTCTAGTATTCTTCATCCTTCTACTATTATTACTATCCTAATATGCAGGAAAACCTTGCTAAAAGCTCATGTTTCTTTCTCCTAAGTTTGACATAGTGCACGAAGGTGTAGGTTCGTTGTTGCTTTGGGTCATTCCTTCCTCAAAATTAGACGTATTCTAGTCATTTCCTTCATCAATGTAGGGAAGCTTAGTCTCTTATGGTCCCTTCTAACAGTTTTTTGTTCTGGTCACACCAGGACTCTCCTTAGAAATCCCCCTCTTTTTTGGATGGAACCTCACCCCACTTCACACGTGACCACAATATTCTACATCTCCCATCACAATATTATCATAACTTATATCCATATACCTCATATAATTCCATGCAAACCGTTGCCTTCGATGTACCCATAGCCTCTGTGCACCCGGAATTTACTCATCAGAATTCATTTTTAGTATTTCTTTTTCGCAGATGAGCATCTTAATCCATAGTTGCAATGACAGTAGAAATCTCCCCCTCGGTCTCTTAAAGAAATTTATTTTTGCATTGCTATAGGATTTAACTGTTTCAACAACGAAATCCATAATGTGCCCTTCCAAAATGTTATATATTCACACATCGACAGTCCATGAATCTTTATGGTTCACCCTTCAAAAACTAAATTTGTTCTGGGCTTCACCAATCAGGTTCGCCTCCTTGGAAATTTTTCTTCTAGAAATTAAGTTACACCAACCACTCATACAATAATATTGGAAACTCAACAACTAATATCTCATGAATATTGGAATAGATATATCTTCTCAACCAATCTTCTATCGTCAATATAGGGTTCATATTTTCTTTTTTCACAAACTATCGGGCCTTCGAATTAAACAAGTCCTAGATACCCGGTCTCATTAGATTTGAAAACATGTCATCTTATTTTCCTTCGTGTGATGTTCCTAGAAATAGAACCATTTTTTGACACTATCCCATTGATAAGGGTTCAGTGCGCAGGTCTGTCAACACCCATTCAGTCAAAATCCCTAAACACTGGCCCGGAAAGGTTGTACCCTATCAAAAAATACCTGCAAAGCATGTGAAGTCCCACCCAAGATGTCTGAGGGACAGATGCATGAACCAAGTTTCTGCATAGGGAAGAGGACTTTCGCACTACCTGTTACTCTAATACAACATCCAGAGATTGAGGGTTTCAATTAAACTATTAGACAAGTCATTACATTCATACTTACTCAGATCTATATCGATAAAGACTTTCTAATATCATGATTCATATTCGTATTTACTATTAATAAATGCATCAACATACACTAAACCAAGGAACCCTACAAGACTTATCATCTTTCATATTTAACCATGAAAATAGAGAGATTGCATCATTATAGACTTAAATCATGCATCACACATAAATACAATAAATAAACATAATTATGTCACCGATAGAGTCTTCATATCATTAATCTCGGGAATACATCACAAAAGGATAGAGAATCCCTTGGTCGATTAGCCTCATAATAGAAAATACATTTGTTCCTATGAACTAGATCTAATATCTATAGATGAGGATGATAATCATTCGATTACACGTATATCTCTACTTATAGACTTATTAAGCTATTAAAAAATGGTCCACTTGACTCATTTCCTAACTAATTTGACCAAAATTCCCTAACTTATCGGTTTCTCCTTTCACCGTGGTCATCTCTTCTTTATGTCCATGTCCCGTTTGTCGATGGCAGAAGAGTTCTTTGTGCCTCCTAACCCCTTTCCAACATCATGTGTGAAAATTTAAGAAATACTTATGCGGATTGAAGCATGCATCATCATGTAGTTGATAAGTCCTTATCATCATTTAACATATCACTAGGAATTTGTTGCACCTCCATAAAGGAAGTGAACTTGCTTGACATAGCGCAAGGTTCTATTTCTGAAACTGATTTCTTGTCCTCTCCATGTTAGATGGATCTCTAGTTATATTCTGAGATTCTCCAATAAGCTTTATTTGACAATTTTCATAATGTCCCCAAAATATCAAAACAAAAATTAATAGGCTAATCATTTACTTCCTGAAATGGACATTATTTAACACTACATAATGTATCTTACTTTGTGTACACTGTTGTAATGTCATAAGATGTTCTTACGCCCTGATTTCATATTTCCATATGTGATTATTAATGTATTACATACGTTGTATTGATGTTGATTACTATCTTGATCTATGGTTACGCATTGATATGTATGTTAGTTATTTGATTACGTACTCATTTGTTATAAATTTGATTAGTTTCATATACAGAATTCTGACTGAACTTTGTTATTGAAAAAGGGGTGGAGTGGAGGAACTAGTTTCCCTTGTAACCACCTGAGAGGTAATCATTTTCTACTCGTCACATCGTGCTTACTTAGTTCTTACGAACTAATGCATTTGTTTCCATTTTGTGTGTAGGTGCACTTGGCGATGGGAACTGCTTATAAAAGATGAGCATGCCATGCTATATGTTCATCACTAGCAATCAGTTTTATAGATCTATCCTAGTGACAATATGATGGTTGTTAGATGATATTTGGATGTTTTATGAACCTAAGTTGTACAAGTTATTATTGTTATTCTTACGGACTTTATGATAGAGACTTGGTCACTACTGCACTTATTATTTATGAGGCACATACTTACTATGGTATAAAGGATTAATAAAATGGTTCATGATCTAACATAGTCTTGGTGCATGGTATTAATATACTTGGTGTATGATGGTAATACTTTTTTCAATAGTCCTCCATGGCATATTTCATATTCCATGGACTATGGCTTAAACCTTATGTATTCGCTACCCAATTGGGGTTTATGTAAAGCACATTGTTTTGGAACAAGGTTTATATGGTGACATGAACTATATGATATGGGTTTAGAAAACATTAATGGAGGCCATGGTTGTGACAAAAATACACCTTGGTAAATGTGGCTTTCAAGCTTAGGCCAGGGTGAGCTCTTCCTCTCTGTTGTGTGGTGGTGTGGAACTTCAAGGGTTTGGCTATGATGACATGTATGTAACCATCTTTGGTTTAGCAGCGTTGTTTGTCTCCTAAGTTTGGTTTTCAAGCATAATTCTCATCGTGGCTTCTACTTTGTGTTGTAGGTTGTAGGGTGTGACAAAAATCATGGATTGTGGTTTGTGGGTAGCTATGAGGTAAAAACCATACCCATTCGGGTAAGCCTGTTGTAACAAGTTTTTAACTTGTTCCCTCATTTTCGTAGTTGTTGTGACAGAGTTAATACTCATCGTGGATTTGAATGCTTGGCTTTGGTTTATAATGGCTGTGTGTTGGGAAAGTGTCTGTCTATGTCATGTCCACTCAAATTGACCATTAAAAACGTTGACCATGCTAAGTTCCTAGGGGCTCAAGGTGATATTAATTATTCTTCCTAGGAAATTTTTTTGCTAATAATTGTTTTAAGGCATGTATTTAATTTTATTTCAGCAATTTTATTTATTATGCAAAATAATGATGAGGAATTAAGGTTTTCATGTCAGGAGGGCGCATTAGGGAAATCTAGTAAATTTTCCTTGGTAAAAATAACAAAGTCCATGACAAAAGCAAACAAGAGAATAAAGGGAAGTTTCCAAAAAGCAGCAAAAAATAAGATAGAGGTAAAAGAAGGAAATTATTTCAAAGGGGAGGCTTCAATTTCCTCTTATGGAGTTTAGAAAAGCTGTAAGATAAAAGAAAGAAAGTTTTTGAAAGGAAAAAATAGTTTCCTTATGAGCCAGGAAAACTAGAAAGCTTTCATAACTCAAAAAAAACATATTTTAACTAAGGGAAGGCACAGTTTCTAATTGTGAAGGATGATTTGGAGTTGGAAACAATTCCACATGGTCAAACTTGCCAAATTTCCCAAAGGAGGCGCTTATGTGGCTAGGGTTAGGGCACCCATGGGGTTGACTTGCTCTCACAGGTCACGCTTAGCCTCCACTTTCTAAAGAGTTCATCCAAAAGGATATTAAAGGTGAATTCAAGCCCATTGATTCAGTTTGGTTGATTATTTGATTGATCAATGCTTATGTGAGCATTATTTCTGAGTGTTGTGCCTTAGACTACTGGGAAATGAGCCCCAACCTTCCATTTCCCTCGCCTTCGATCCCCTTCCATTACATTGCAGGTTTGGATCACTAAATTGCACAAATTGAAGGATAATTAGAGCTATTTTCAGCCTCCATCAATTTCAGGGCAAGCTCCAGTGAATCCCATGCTCACAGCCCCTTCCTAGTCATGATTTGGGCCTCTTGCCCCTTCATTTTGGAGCATCCTTAAAATGGTCATTCCATGATGTAAATTATTTCCTATAGGGTCATAATATTATGAAAATAACATGTATCAGGTCAAAACATCTCTTCCCATAAATATTATTGTCTTCATTTTTTCCTAAAAGGCCTATTTTAGCAATGTATGGGGGAAATTGGATAAAAATGAGTGTTATAAATAATATTTCAGATTAGGGAAGTGATTGAATGGATTTTTCATATTAAATGAACTTATATTTACCTATTTTATAGTTCTCATGTTTTACAGAAATGCATTTGAGATGATATAACTACTTTTTTCAGACCCCAGCTAGATTACTAGCTTTTAATAACTAGTTTTGGTAAAACTGATGTAAAACCATTTCGGTTAACTCAATATGAGTTATGTCAATTCATTTGGGTCACCTACAGGACCAAATTACCATTCAAGTCTCTAGAACCATTTTTTTTTGGAGTCGTACGACCTTTTTGGATCCTCCTCAGCGCAGGATTTTCCTTGGCCAAAACTATCGTAAAACCCCAAATTCATCCAAAACTTCTCAGAACATTCCAGCATCTCTGAAAATTGTATTAAAAAATTAGTTATGATATATTATTGCTGGAACAACCCTCTTCAATTTTCCATAATCCCCTAGTTAAAACAGACCGAACTACCCTCCTTAGTTTCACAGTTTGGATCCTCAGAAGCGTGGTAGTAGGTTTCTGCGGAGCGGATTCTAAAAACTGAATGGAACCAGATATAAATGTGATAGGGGATATGGAATTCCATGTATTATTTTATTTTTTTTCTTCCCACTTCTCACTCCTTTTTCTTGCAAAATTTCCTAGAAGAAACCTCTTATTTGCCCAGTCTGAGAAGTCATTGTGTAATTTAATTCAACTTCGGAAATTTTAATATAATTTACAGAATTGAAGAGTGTTAAGGTATGTACACCATACTTGGTACATCATAGTGGTATCAAAGCATGGTCCTCCATACCTTCTCTTGATATTATTATGGGTCCAAAATACAATTCTGACACCAAAAGAAAGATTCCTCAAGAGGACGAAGTAGAATCTGTAGATGGGAGATTCCATGATGAAAGGGATGAAAAAGAGAGAATTCATGAATATTGTTAAGAAAATTATGAAATTTCTGCAAGACATTTCAACTAACATCATACAGTATGGCTAAGATACCATAGAATTCCTAGCAAAACAACTGGGAGTTAAAAATGGGGAAGGGAGCAGCATTGGTGTTGAGCACCCGATATGCAGGTGAATTACTACCAACATACAGAGCATACGAGATTTATTGTCAACCCAAGAAATTATTTTGTTTCAAAGGATAAATGCACAGTATATGCTTAAACACAAAATCACTGTAATTGAACACTCTTATCCTCTAACAACTATGCCCATCCCAAGAATCGATGTAATCCCATTCATCTTCTAGATACTAGTGTTTCAATTACCTTCTACCATGTATCAAGGAAAAATGATCAAACGACAATTGCATATAAAAAGGAAATCCTATTCACATCCCAGAATAAGTAATTCACCTATTCAATCTGATTACTCTTGAAAGCCATAAACATAAATCAAATATTAATCTAGGAATTCAATTTCAAAGGATTGAGTTCAGCTACTCTAAGAAATTGAATGACAGGAATGAAAGTCAACAATCGTAACAGTAAAGATAAATTTCAAGGATTCATGGGATAACAACTTAAAACTGCAGGATGAACAAAGCCGTGTACAACTACCACATGAATTGCAGAAAGTTACCTTCTCAGTCGACTGTTACTCTGTACCACTTACCGATCTCAAGAAAATGTAATCACAATTATACTGTAAATCCACAATTACTACAGCTGCGTGCAAGGGAAATAGGATCAACAAAGCATCACACAATAATGAATTAAAAATTCCTAAATTAACTGAGCAATCTCTGTGGAAGGTGGGCCCAGCCTTCACACAGAGATGCTGGATGAACAACGTAAAGCTCCCTTAAAGCAGAGGTAACTCCTTATATTAAAGAAAGAAATATTACACAAGTTGCTTCCACTGCTAATACAATGAATGAATTATCTATTTTCCAACCCCCTAGGTTGAGACAGCTCCCCATACTTATACATGTAGATTATAACATCCGATCCGATTAAAGGGCATCCATGAATATCTCTGATCTTTAGGCGCCCTAAATAACACTAGCTATTACAAACGTGGCATAGTAAAGATATAAGAAATACGGGAAAGCTATTAGTTGGCCCATGAATGGCGATCTTCCCTAATCACAATTATACTCAAGCAACAATGTACTAAAGATATCCAATTGTAGCACATTCTGTTATAGCTACCTTGTCACAGCTCCGTCTAGGATGTCACATTAAAACCACATGCCTTACTTGATGATCGGAGGGCTGAGGATCATCTTGAGCGGCGAATATTCCTCCTTTCAAGACTTGTTCATCCCTACCTTCCTGCAGTCCACTTATCTCAAACTACCTTTATAAATCATAACATGTTAGCACATTTGAGAGATACACAGCCTTAATTATCACAACTATAAGAATTAATAAGATAAAGCAATGATCAGTCATACCTTGGCAATTTGGGGAATAAAGTGAGGACAACAGGTCTGATTAGCTTGCTGAATGGTATAGGATAGGGGAAGAAAAGGTGATCAAGGATGGTTAAAAAGGGACCAATTCTGGGCTCAACATCTCCCCCCAACTATCATGTTGCATGTCCTCATGCAACAACCTGCATCATTCGGAATCTGAATCCTACACTGAGCTCTGTTCATGGAGGGAGGAAAAATTGTAAGGAAACTCAGGCACCTCATCTTTCTTTAAAAAACCTCTGTGAGTAACCAAATAATTCCAGCATCGCTGCTCCTTTGCCCTAGTTAAGGAAAAATCCACATTATATGGTTTTGTTGGCTACCAAATGAGAGGGAATTTAAATTTCAATCCCAACCAATTAACCCTGCATTGCTTCATACTTCCCACATAGCCCTCGACTCTAGAAAGTGCCTGCTTGAAATTCTTGAAACAGTAGGGATGTCGGCTTCTGAGTGCAGAGGAGGAAGCCTGCCATCTATGCTTACTCCCTTCCAATGCTACCTGCTGGTGTCTGGAAATGTAGTTGGTGCAAGTGGAAATCACCTCTTCCTGCAGTCTCATTATATGCTGTGCTTGGGGAGGACTTGAAAGGAAATTTCTGTACCGATCCAAAAGAATACCAGGATTTTGGCGCTCACTTCGAATCCACATGTTAGTGTGAGCTTCATTATGAGAAAAGGTTTGAAAATACCTTTCCCACTGAGCGTGATTGCTCACAAAAGAGGCAAAAGCTCTTAGCTGAACATCCCCTGCAAATGGAACAGGATTTGAGTGGTGGTATAGGGGGCAAGCAATCTCATGCAAGTAAAGTTCACACAACAAATTCTGCTGCTCAAAATTGCTTCCAAAGAATGTCTTCAAGAACTTTTCTGAAGTTGTGATTTCGAACGACCTCCCTTCCTGTACAGCCTTCAATTTAAACCAGAAAAATTGTTCAAATAGGAATACTGGATAAGAGGAGGAAGGATTCTTGGTGCCCAGAAGTTCTTGAGAGAGAGCATACATCTGTTATTTCTCCTGCTGCATGGATTGGAACTTTTTCAATCTTCTCAAGTTGCTCTGTAGCTCCTCTTCCCAAATTCTAAGGGCCATTCGTTCTTCTGCCCAATTCTCTTCCAATCCCCTGATGATTTTTCTATGCTCACTGAGAGAAATCCTCCCTTTCTGGTACTCCTCCACCTGGCTCTTCCATTTGGTCACCTCCATTCTCAGAGTTGAGACTTCTGCTGCCAGGTTCAAGACTTCCTTTTTATGATTCTCTTCTTGATCCGAGTCTAAATCAATGAAGTTTTTAAGGGGTAGAAGCACTGGTTCTTGTAAGACAGTGTCTTCTAGCACACCTAAGTTTATATGAGAGTTACTGGTTCTTGTGTTACAACAACTTCCTTTAGAATTTCTTCAGCAGCTACATTCATTGCTTCTAGAGACATTGGTTCTTGTGTAACAATGTCTTCTTCTTGGGTAACCTGCATTTGTGAATTTGATTCAAGAGTTGTTGGTTCTTGTGTGACAACAACGTTCCATGGATTCTTCTCAACAGCCACATCCATTACTCTTAGAGACACTGGTTCTTGTGTGACAGTGTCTTCTTTTTGTCCATCCTGCACAGCTGAGGCTAAATTGAGAGTTGCTAGTTCTTGTGTAACAGCCACTCCTCCTGGATTTCCTTCAACAGCCACATCCGTTACTTCTAGAGACACTGGTTCTTGTGTGATAGTGTCTTCCTTGTCCTTCTGCCACTGAGATTGGATATCTTCCTCAATGTGTAGCTCCTCCTCAAGGATTTCAGTGTCACTGAGGATTGTGTCTGTAACTGTTCATCCTTGCTCCAATGTATATCGGGAATGATATCCATTCTAGGGTTATCTTCTAATTTCAATTTAGGAGTCCTTGCTGCAACCTCCAAGGATGTTGGTTCTTGTGTAGCAACATCCTAGCTTACCCCTTCATCCTCCTGTTGTTGCAATTCTTTTCCTATGAGCTCTGTATCCTGGGAACATTTTGGGGTTACTGTGAAAAGTTCTTCATTAATCTCCAGAGTATCCTCCATCCCAGGTCCTTCTCCCATTTTCTCGGCCAATTAGACAAGTATACTCAGGGATGCTGATTCTTGTGTTACAGCACAGTGTTCAAGTTCATCAATGTCTTGCCTTTGTGGCTTAGCTTCTATAATCTCTATGTCATGCGAGCATTATGAGGTTACAGTTCCATCTCTATCCCCATCATCATACATGATTTCATCCTTTAGCTCCCCTATCACAGAATTGGTGGCAACTTCAGCATGGGTGGTTAAAGATGCTAGTTCTTGTGTGGCAGCATCTTCTTTTTCTGCAGCTTCCTCTATTGTGGGCATGGACTACTGTGCTATACAGGTGCAAATTATAATCTTATGGCCTGCCTCCTTGAATATTTCCCCATAGGTGGGACAGATCACTCCTTCATCTTCCTCGCCGGGCTCAGTAGAGTTCGATCCCTCCAGCTGGTCTGCAGCCTCCACCAATGTATACATTTTCCTCTCACCTTGTTTTCTGTAAGTTTCCTTCCATGCTTCCAATTCCCTTCGAAGAATTTGGACGTCCTCTTTTAATAATGTGTTCTCAGCCAGAAGTTCTTCAAATCAGGGTTTTTTTTTATTGGAATTTGTGTAGCATCCATTGGCCTCAGTACAAGGATCGGGAACTCAACCTGTGCCTCTAGGGTTGCCCATATTTTTCTAGCTGCATCTGTTGCTGCAGCTGATTTAGTTCTTTTCCTTCTAATTGGTGAGGTTATGTTAAGTTCCTTGACTGATCTCTTCCTTCTCCTTTGTGGTGTTTTCTTTTGTTGAGCTGGGACATCGGGATTCACAGCTGAGCTCGAAGGGATGTTTTCTTGCTCCTCAGGCTGTTCTTCCTCAATTAAAGTTCCTCCTCACCACTCAGGTGAGGATTCAATGGTTACTAGCTTGATATTTTCTTCTATTGCCATGGCTCTATCCCCTTCAGGTTCAATTGTCGCAGCATTTAGTGATGCTCCAATTTCACCTTCTGCTGTCAAAGCTGCCCTGTTGTCTGGGTTTTCCACAAGTTTTTTATCTACACCCTCTCCCAATTGCTCTGTTTGTGCCCTCGGTTGCTCTTCTTCTGATGCAGTTTCATCCCCCCCCCAACTATATTGGAGGGACTTCGGTCCTCCTGCTGTGGTTGAACGTGTTCCTATTCCATTGGGACACCCGGCAAGGGAGCGGGTTCCTGAGCTTGAGATGTGAATTGCTCCCAGGTTATATTATGCTGGGAAAGGGTTCTTAAAATTATTAATTTGATAAGACCATGGTGGGTCAGGGAGGCAAATGGATGCTTAGTGGCTTGGACGAATGCCGCCATATGACGCAAGTCATGAAGCAGATAGTATGGAATGTCCAATAAAGAGCCATGGCGGAGATGAGAAAGTAAAGGCAGTTCAGAATTATAAACAATTTGGTACCTACCTTCACAAGTGATGTATTTCTTGAGAAAGATAGCAACCTGGTCCCATGGCCGCTGCAATGAGTGCAGTGCGATCCCTCTTCTTGATGATTGAACTTGCTCCCCCTCCATTAAAAATGCTTCCCGTGCGGTCGTCGTGGGGACTCGTCGTCCAAACCATGCCCTTCCCACCTGCGGGATGGTAGTAACCTCAGATATAATGGCCTTGGAGACTTCTATGCACAACCCCCATACCTCGGAGTGAGTTTCTGTGAGGTTTAAAGAAAATTGCAAAGCTTCTTCACGATTGAACCCGTCTATTCGCTCAAAAAAATCGATCCAGCCGGCAGCTTGAAAGATGGCAAAAACTGCACAAATTTTCCTGAGTTCCTGTGTATTCAAAGGTTCATGGCGAGCTAGAATCCCCATGCTCTTAGCTGCAGAATAATGTTTCTGCTCCATAGATAACAGAGTCCAAGAATGGAGGTTGCAGCGTAGAGAATGCACGAATCGCTGAGCGAAGATGTTGAGAAAATGGGCAAATTTGGAAAGTTCAGCACAAAAAAACGTTCGAAATTTTATTCCGAATTCGGGAAGGTGGCGGTTATTAGTGTTTACATCGCACGAGGGAAAGGGTTAATTAGGCCATAATGGTGATACAAATAAAGGTACGAATGATATCGTTAAATCATATCAACACTTAATCACATGATAAATCAAAGCCATACCTCGTGAGACTGTGCATCGGATATCCTGTGGAGAATGGTGGAACATGCGGTTGTTGACGTCACGAAGCCGAACTCGTGCACAGTTGTTAATTTGATCATGATGACCAGGATAATGTAATAACTCCTTCCGCTAGTGAAACAAAAACCGTCGCGTCGACATGGTCGAAATTATGAGAAAGACTGTCACCTGATAGACCAGTTTGTCGACGCGAGGATGAATCAGAGCCATATCTAGTAGATTGAACAGCGTAGGAAGCAATTTTCCAATAACACAGGAGTTACCACCGCAAGTTTTCAAGTTTTGAAATAAAAAGCGGTCTTTAGTGCTGGAGACATCCGCCAAATAGAGCGGAATTTCAGTTGCCAGGAATGATATCGTGGCCGACGAAAAAGATGTTGCAGCGACTAGGAAAGATTCACGACCACTGGAAAAAGGATTTACGGTCATCGGGAAAAATCACGGTTTCCAGGAAAAAGTCTTACAGCCGCTGGGAAAGATGTCGCAGCCGCGAGAAAAGATGTCACAGCCACCGGGAAGTGGTTCACGGCTGTCAGGAAAAAAAAAGTTTTACGGGGATGGGGGAAAAAAATCACGGCTACAAGGGAAAAGTTTTACGGCCGCTAGGAAAGATGTCACAACTACCAGAAAAGATGTCGCAGCCGCCGGGAAATATGTCGCAGCCGCTAGGAAAGATGTCACAGCTGCCAGAAAATTGTTCACGGCTGCCGGAAAAAGGGTTTTATGGTCATCGGGAAAAATAATAACACGGCTGCCAGGGAAAAAAAAGTTTTACGGGGATCGGGGAAAAAAATCACGGCTACGAGGGAAAATTTTTACGGCCGCCGGAAAAGATGTCGCAGCCACCGGGAAAGATGTCGCATCTGCCGGGAAATGGTTCGCGGCTGTCGGGAAATTTATTTTGAAGGAAGGCATGGGAAAACGACTCTTGCTCGACAGGCCCAGTTTGTCATTCTCCTGGCGCTTCCCTGCCAAATTTTGAAAAACAACAGCAAACGAGAAGATCAAATGCAAAAGGGAAAAACAATATAAAATGCAGTAGAGAAAAAAACATTATTTATGTAGAATAATTCAAATGTGATTTACAGTTTAAGGATTGGCAAAGGCAGAGAGAAATTCATGCCCTGGTGCCAGCTGATAATCTGGATCGGTGACAATTTGCCAAATGAATGCATCTTTCGAAATAGGCTTACGATACAGTCGCAGTCTGTGGCTATTAGCAAATAATGGTATGCGTTTCTCATCAATGGTCACCAGACTGACAGTGTCATTGTCAAATACCCCGTCGACCAGGTATGGACCTAGCCACCTTGTACGTAATTTACCTTTAAAATCCCTTTTGAACCTGTAGTCGTATAGTAACGCCCAGTCTCCCTCATAGAATATTTTCTTTTTAATAAATCGGTCATGCCAATTGGATCTCTATTGTTGAAGCAACACAATCTGGTCCACTGCAGCTAAACGCTTCTCATCCAATTCGTTTAGTTGATTCAATCTTCTCTTTTGGGCTTCTGTTACATCTAGATTCATTTCGGAGGCTGTCTTCAAGGTTTTGATCTCGAACTCAATTGGAAAGATGGCACTCTTTCCATACACTAAATCATAGGGAGAGAAACCTATGGTGTTGTGCCAAGTCATACGATATGCCCACAGTGCTTCCGGAAGCCTGTCAGCCCAATCCTTTTGATGGCTCTTAACTGTTTTAGTAAGGATGGCGTCAATAACTTTATTAGTACTCTCCACCTAACCATTGGCTTGGGGGTGGTAAGGTGAAGCCACCCTATGCTGCACATGATACTTCTGGAGCAAGGATTCAAATTGGTGTGACATGATTTACGGTCCCCCATTGGTAACTACTTCCTTCGGTACCCCAAAGTAGGTAAAGATTTTTCTGCACAGAAAATCAATCACCGCCTGGTCGTTAGCCTTAGCCAAGGCTACAGCCTCTACCCACTTGGTCATATAATCGGTGCAAACCAGAATGTAAGATTTATGTCTGGAAAGAGGGTTGATAGGGCCAACAAAGTCCAGTGCCCATCTATCAAATGGTTCAACTACTACTTGAGGTTGTAGAGGAATCTGATCTGTTTTATTGGGCTGGCCCATCCTTTGGCAGCTGTCACAGCACTGAACATACCTTTTAGCATCCCTGAAAAGAGTCGGCCAATAGTATCCCATCCGCAGCGCTTTGTGCCCTGTTCTTTTGTCTGCAAAGTGTCCCCCACAAGGTTCATCATGACAAGTTGTCAGTATGTGAAAGATCTCATATTCCCTTACACATCTCCTAATCTCAAGATCGGGCCCTATGTAGAAGAGATGACCGTTGAGCCAACAATACCTGGCACTTTGCTGGATGATTTTTCTCTTTTCTCGTTTAGACATATGTGGTGGGAGCTTTCATGCAACCAAATAATTAGTGACGTCTGCATACCAGGGGGAATGAGCTGAAAGTGCGAATAGATGTTCATCTGGAAAAGAGTCCTCAATAGACAAACTGTCATCACTGTTAGTGAAACGAGATAAAAAATCAGCAACAACATTTTCTTTCCCAGGTTTATCTATAATGGTAATATCAAATTCCTGCAATAACAAGAGCCACCTGGTCACTCTAGCATTGGTGATAGGTTTTTTCATCAAATATTTAATGGCAGACTGGTCAGTGTGCACAAATGTAAGATACCTAGTAATGTAATGTCGAAATTTATTAATAGAGTAAACAATAGCTAAGAATTCTTTTTCGGTAATAGTATAATTAAGTTAAGAAGGGGCTAGGTTTTTACTAACATAATAGATAGCATAAGGTACTTGACCATCCTGCTGCCCTAATACGGCTCCAATGGCGACATCAGAGGCATCTGAAGAAATATGGAACGATAGGGTCCAATTAGGTCCCCTTAGGATAGGAGCTGTGGACAACTTTTCCTTCAGCTTATCAAACGCTGTCTGGCATGCTTCACTTCACACAAGCTATGCATCCTTCATTAATAGAGAAAACAAAGGAGAAGCAAGTTTGGAGAAGTTTTCTATAAACCTTTGGTAATATCCAGCATGTCCTAGAAAACTTCGCACCTCTTTCTGAGTTGAAGGGGTAGGTAGATTTTTTATCACCTTGATTTTTGAAGGGTCCACCTGAATTCCATTGGCAGAGATGAAATTCCCTAATACCACCCCCTCACTCATCATCATATGGAACTTTTTAGTACTTAATGAGAGCTGAGTCTGTTCACAACGAATTAAAACCTTCTTTAAATTTTCCAATGCTTCCTCAAAATCCTTGCCATAGGGAGTAAAATCATCCATAAAGATTTCCATACTATCATTAACTAATTCAGAGAATATGCCAATTACAACCCTTTGAAATGTTGCCGGTGCATTACATAAACAAAAGGGAAGCACTCTATAGGAAAACATTCCCCAGGGACAAGTGAAGGTGGTCTTATCTTGGTCCTCAGTAGCAATCTGAATTTGGTTGTACCCGTTGAACCCATCTAGGAAGGAGAAGAACTTCTTCCCTGATAGGGTATCAAGTACTTGGTCAATAAAGGGAAAAGGGAAATGATCCTTTGGGGTGGCTTTGTTCAGTTACCTATAATCAACATAGACCCTCCATTTACCATTTTTCTTGGGCACAATTACGAGTGGGGAAACCCACTCACTATCCGAAATAGGATATATAAATCCTGCTTCCAAAAGTTTTGGATTTCTTCCTTCACTATATCCCTCAGATTAGGGTTCATGCGTCGTTGGAGCTGACACACAGGTCGGGAGTAACTTTTAATATAAATATGATGGGTGCACAGATTAGAAGGAATACCCCTCATGTCTATTTACTCCCAGGCGAATTCCCCCTTGTGTTCTTTCAAGAGACTGATCAAGAACTTCTGTTCCTCTAAGGAGAGACTAGGATTGATATTCAAAGTCCTTCCAGGCTCTACCTTAATAGGAATACTTTTTGAATTTTTTAAAACTGGGATTATGTTTGTGTCACCAACTAGTGCTTCTTCCGTAAGATTTTCTTGTTCTTCCTTGCCCAGGCTAATGTTCAGGATTTGATAGACCTCTCTATCGACTGAAGTGGGTTCACTAATAAAACTGCTAATGGCATCATCTTCTATTTCGTTTTTGAAAGTTAAGGCCTTCCCTATAGTTAGTAGTGGCTGAACATCCTCCTCCTCCTCCTGCTCTATCCAAAGGGAATTTTTCAGCCTCTAGACTTGGCCGAGCTAGAGGATAAAGGGTGAGGGTTTTAGTCTCCATACCATCAGATATAGTCATGGAACCTGATAAACAGCTGATGCAAGCATCAGCTATGGCCAACCAAGGCCTCCCTAGGATCAATGGGTGTCCTCCCAGCTGCGAATTTGGTTGTAATACCAAAAAGTCAGCAGGGTACTCCCATGAATCTACTGAGATGACAAGGTCGTCCAGAATCCCTTCGGGTCTAATCGTGGATCTATCCGCCAATTCTAAAATGGTGGGGGTCGGTCTAATATTAGTGAGCCCAAGCTTCTTTACAGTCTCAATGGTTATGACATTTATCACTGCTCCTAAATCTACTAGCACGTTGGGTATCTGGGTATTTCCTACCTGTACAGTGACAGTAGGATTTCCAGGGTCGTCATACTTATCCACTAGGGTCTTTCCTATTATCAAGGCAGATAAATTCCCTATGACGTGAACAGTGGGAGGATCTCTGGGTTTCCTTCCTTGTTTCTTGGTGCACAGGTCCCGAACGGTTCTAGCATAAATAGGTACGTCTTGAAGAGCTTAAAGAAGGGGGATCTTAACATAGAGATTCTTTAACTCTCCTAGGAGGTTAAACTGAGGTTTCCCCCCTATTTTTGGTAGAATTAGTCTCTCGAGGTATGGTGGTTGCCTTATCAGCTGGGTAGGCTACGTATTGTCAGATTTATCGTTTGATGTTCCAGTCGTCCCATCTAAGGGATGCTTAGCATCTTCAATGATAGGAACTGTATCAGATGGATGTTGTGAACTCCCTCCTTCTTTATGCACAGAAGGTGGAGCATCTTCTGTAATTACAGGTTCTACTATTTTCCAAGATCGTAAATGAATATCATTACAAGGTACAGGGGAAAGAGAGTAGGCCGACATGTTGACAGTCTCCAATTGATGGACTATTTTATTCTTCGGGTTAGGATTAGGTTGGGCAGGTAGCTGAGATCGTATTGGTATATTAGGGACAGAATTTTTCTGCAGTTGCAGCTGCAACTGCTGAGGTGGGTATTGAGGAGAATATGGTGACTGTTGTGGTGGAGGTGGTTGAGGAAACTGGCTCCTGGGATGGAAATTCCTCCATCCAGGAGACCACGACATAGGTTGATGTGGTGGCTGTGTCCAGGGACTCCATGAGTTATAATTTTGCATTCCAGGTTGGGAAGGATTCCACTAAGCATAATTTGAATGGAATTGTGTATTCACATTTTGCATGTTATTCCAATTGCTCATACTATTAAAAAATGGAAACGAATCTAGAGGCATACCTTGATTCCGAGGCTGCTAAGGTTTCTTTTGTGCAATGAAATAGGCCGATACCACTTCTGGAGTTGATGCCTGTAGAACAACCTTCACTTGGGGAAGTGAGGGACATTCTTTCATTTCATGGTTCAGCTCACACAGCTGACATACTTCTACTTTATCAAGTGGGCATTCTCTCAGCGGATGATTCTTTCTACATCGGGGGCAGAACACACCTAGTGTGATATCCTCCACGGTCTGTTTTTGTTTTGCCTTCAGGACATCGATCTCCGAGGAGATGGAGCTCATCATATTTGTCTTAAAATTTTCAAGGATATTTCCTATCTCTGCATGGGTAGCTCCTCCATTGGACGACTTCTGAGTTCTGTCGAAGACATCACATTCTAGCTTATCCCGTTTATCTCGCTTATTGTTCCTGGAAGACCCCCTGGAGTATCTCTTACATAGTTCCACAATCTTTCCAAAAAGTTCTTTGGAGATATCTCAATTTCCTATCAGGTTTAACATGTCTAGACAATCATCCCTGATCCCCCAAAGCAATATTATCTTGAGCACGTCCAGCCCCATGTTCATCTGCCTCGCTCTCTGCACATTGTACAGTAGCCTTTCCACAAAATCCTCCAGACTTTTGTCCTCCTTATGCACCATTTTGAATAATTCCTCTCTTTTGTCCTTGGTGTTGCAATATTCTTGATATTTCTCCAGGAAAACCTGTTTCATTTTATCCCAATTAACAACAGTTCCTCCCCCAAGGCTCATGAACCAACGTAATGCGTTGTCCTTCAGGGTGGAAGGGAAAAGTTTTAGCTTTTGGGCATCGATGATATAATCATAGCTGCAACAAAGGATATCAAATTCAAAAAGGAATTCATTTGGATCTTCTGTCGCCCTTCCATGGAAGCGAGGAAACACCGATGGTGAGATATTTTTCATAGGAGTTGTCCCCTCTGGCTGCTGAATCGAAAATTGCAATGTAGCCATCGTTCCTTCAGGCAGGGAATGATTCTCATGATGATAGTTTTCCCCCATTTCCTCTTCCTCATCGGACTCGTGTCTGTTACTCATCTCTTCTTCTGTTTCCTCCTCTTCGTTCGTTCCTATGCTCCATTCCTCATTTTTCTCTTCATCCTTCCTCTGTTCCTCGTTCTTTTCTTCTTTCTTTTCCTTGCTCTTCCACTGATCAGTAATCCTTTGGTGGAACTGTGTCCACTCTTCTTCAGTTACAACCTTCCCGTAGATGTGGTAGGTTGGATATCTACCAGCAGGCCCAGTTGTAACAGTTGTGTCCTCTTCTGCAGGGATATTCGAGGAAGTTGCAGCTGCTCGTGTATTCTCCACTGTGGACCCTGACGCTGGTGCCCCAGGATCGACAGGGCTTCTTCTGATAGGAGTTTCTTAATGGCGAGCCCTAGTGGATGAATCAGTTCTGTCAACAAGATCGCCAATGAATGTCCTTCTGCCCAATGGAGGTCCTCGACCGCGACCCAAGCCACCTGCACCGTTAGTATTTTGTGGGGTTTTGGGAGTTGAGAGGTGATCGCGTTTTAACCTCCTCGTATTCATGCAACCCAAATCATTTTAGAAAAAAAAATAGAAAAGACTGACTAGAAACAATTACCAGATGCAACTAATGACAGTGTTTAATTTTTATCCTTCCTCGGCAATGGCGCCAAAATGTCGAGCACCCGATATGCAGGTGAATTACTACCAACATACAGAGCATACGAGATTTATTGTCAACCCGAGAAAGTCTTTTGTTTCAAAGGATAAATGCATAGTATATACTTAAACACAAAATCATTGTAATTGAACACTCTTATCCTCTAACAACTATGCCCATTCCAAGAATCGATGTAATCCCATTCATCTTCTAGATACTACAGTTTCAATTAATTTCTACCATGTATCAAGGAAAAATGATCAAATGACAATTGCAGATAAAAAGGAAATCCTATTCACATCCTAGAACAAGTAATTCACCCATTCAATCTGATTACTCTTGAAAGCCATAAACATAAATCAAATATTAATCTAGGAATTCAATTGCAAAGGATTGATTTCAGCTACTCTAAGAAATTGAATGACAGGAATGAAAGTCAACAATCGTAACAGTAAAGATAAATTACAAGGATTCGTGGGATAACAACTTAAAACTGTAGGATGAACAAAGCTTTGTACAACTACCACATGAATTGCAGAAAGTTACCTACTCAGTCGACTGTTACTCTGTACCACTTACCGATCTCAAGAAAATGTAATCACAATTATACTGTAAATCCACACTTACTACAGCTGCGTGCAAGAGAAATAGTATCAACAAAGCATCACACAATACTGAATTAAAAAGTCCTAAATTAACTTAGCAATATCTGTGGAAGGTGGGCCCAACCTTCACACAGAGATGCTGGATGAACAACATAAAACTCCCTTAAATCAGAGGTAACTCCTTATATTAAATAAAGAAAGATTACACAAGTTGCTTCCACTGCTAATACGATGAATGAATTATCTATTTTCCAACCCCCTGGGTCGAGACAGCTCCCCATACTTATACATGCATATCATAACATCAGATCCTATTAAAGGGCAGCCATGAAGATCTCTGATCTTCAGGCACCCTAAATAACACTAGCTATTACAAACATGGCATAGTAAAGATATAAGAAATACGGGAAAGTTGTTAGTTGGCCAAGGAATGGCAATATTCCCTGATCACAATTATACTTGAGCAGCAATGTACTAAAAATATCCACCTGTAGCACATTTTGTTACAGCTGCCTTGTCACAGCTCCATCTAGGATGTCACATTAAAACCACGTTCCTTACTTGATTATCGAAGGGCTCAGGATCATCTTGAGCGGGAAATATTCCTCCTTTCGAGACTTGTTCAGCCCCACCTTCTTGTAGTCCACTTATCTCAAACTACCTTCATAAATCATAACATGTTAGCACATTTGAGAGATACACAGCCTTAATTATCACAATCATAAGCATTAATAAGATAAAGCAATGATCAGTCATACCTTGGCAGTTTGGGGAATAAAGTGAGGACAACAGGTCTGATTAGCTTGCTGAATGGTGTAGGACAGGGGAAGAAAAGGTGATCAAGGATGGTTAAAAAGGGACCAATTCTGGGCTTAACAATTGATTCTCAATATGAAGAAAGAAAGGTCATGGGGGGGAGTATTTTTTCCATGGTTGGGCCTCACAATAGGATACTTCAGCTTGGAGAGGAACCAAAATTGCAGCGAAGAACTACCATGCCAAAATTTGTAGAGACCCCTAAAGAATATTATGAAGCTCAGGCTGAAACTATTGCTACATGGGAGGAGAAGTTTTATGTTTACCAATCATTGAGTGAGGAGTGCAGAAGGGATTTGCAATTCCAATATTTCCATGAAACTCAATTTAGGGAACAGACAAGAGGGGATGTAAGTAATTCATATTAGAATTATGAATTAAAGAATGCCATTCAGAAAATCACTTTGCCATATTTTGATGGCACTTCCAATTGCTCAGTGAGATCTTGGATTTAGAAAATGGATGCATAGTTTCAGCTGAATGCTATCGCAGAGAGGGATGCCACCAAGTTGGAAGCAATACATATTAATGGGGAAGCCATGGATTGGTGGTTTCATGGAATGAAAACATTAGTCCATGATCAATTAGTCACCTATGAAGAGTTCACCAGAAAATTCACAGAAATATTTTATTGGGGAGATCTTGAAATCTCTTTATGGGATTTGGAACACATAAGATAACTTGGAACTCTAGAAGCATACATCTCAAAGTTACAAAAGGTGGATTTCATGGTCATTAACATATCAGAATCAAGGCTGGTCCTTTTCTTTAAAGAAGGACAGGATAAACGATTGAAGGGGTTGGTTAAGGCCTACCGACCTACCACTTTACAGGAAGCTCTGAGCAGGACTAGAGACCTGCAGGATGCAATTTCAAGGACAAAGTATTCTCCTAGACCCTCCATGCCACATAAATTTGAGAATCCAAAACCTCTTGTGAGAAAATTTCCTACCCCTGGCAAGAAAGATTACTCCTATAAGGATCGAGATGAATTGAGAAGGAAGAAGCTATGTTTTTCCTACAAAGAACCGTGGGCTCCCGGTCACAATTGTGTGAAGGGAAAAGCACATTATATTGAAGTATTTTATAAAAGTGATGAAGAGGGGGTAGAAGACGTTGATATTGGGGATGGAGGGTATGAAACAACTGAAGAAGAGGAGCATCCCCATCAAACCAGTAGAAAAATTGATGTACTTAGTGGAGTGCCCCGATTCCATACTTTAAGGTTAAAAGGAGTTCTGCAAGGGAAGAAAATTATAGTTCTTGTTGACAGGGGTGCCACAGATAATTTTATTGATTCATCCCTGGTGGAGAGGATAAAACTACCTATTGATCCCTTTGAATGATTCACTGTGGTCATTCCTAGTAACCATACCATGAAGTGCAACTGATGGATCCTAGATCTGCAAGTAAACATCGATGACTATACTATGAAAGACAACTTTTATGTTGTCAATGTGGCATAAAAAAACATGGTTTTGAGGGTACAATGGTTGTACTCTATTGCAAAGCACTCTGTGAACTACCAGATACCACAAATAAGTTTTAAGGATGCTAAAGGAAAACCGGTGGGATTGAAAGATATAAATACTTATCCCAGCCAAGTAATTTTTACAAAGAGTATAAGATATGCTATGAGGTATGGAGACATTGAGTGGGCTATTAAATTCCAAATCACTACTAAGGGAACACCTATAAAAATTTTCTCCCGGCCCAAATATAAAAATTTCTACACAAACATACGAGCGTTTTTTAAGAACTTCCACATTGAAGGCCAACAGACCGTGGCGTTGCACATAGGATTGAGTTGGAAGTTGGTACACTTCCAATCAAAATACACCCCTACAAGCATCCAAATAGATTCAAATATGAAATTGAGAACTCCATCAAGGATCTCCTTGAGTTGGGCCTCATCAGACCAAGTTCCAGTCCTTTTGCTTCTTCGGTGGTTGTGGTGAAGAAGAAGGTGGGACACTCAAGATGTGTATTGATTACCGAGCTTTCAACAAGAAGACAATAAAGAATAGGTACCCAATTCCATGAATTTATGAGCTGATGGATGAGCTGCATGGAGCTAAACATTTCTCCAAAATAGATCTACGGTCGGGGTACCATCAAATTAGGATGAGGGAGGAGGACATACAAAATATAGCCTTCCATTGTCACTTTGGCCACTTTGAATTTCTAGACATGCCATTTGTCTTGACTAATGCACCAGCAAATTTATATCCATGCATGAATAAGGCATTGAGCAAACAACTCTGTAAGTACGTCCTTGTGTTTTTTGATGATATTCTGATCTATAGTATGAAATGGGAGAAGCATTTGCAGCTCTTGGAGGAGATACTCACTATGCTTGTGGATCTGTCATTTTTTGCCAAAATGTCTAAGTGTGAGTTCAGTATGACATAACTATTGTATATGGGCCATGTGATCTATGAAGAAAGGGTTAAGGTAGATCCAGAAAAAATAAGGGCCATATTGGAATCATCCAGCCCAAGAAACCTCATTGAGTTGAGAGGCTTCATTGGCCTTTGTAACTATTATCGTAGATTTGTCAAAGGAAAATCCTGATACACTGCACCCTTGACAAATTTGAATAAGAAGGGTGCATTCAGTTAGAGTGAGGAGGATGAAAAAGATTTTCAAAAAAAGAAAGAGATAATGAGCAGTTGTCTAGTACTTGCCTTACAATACTTCTCTAAACCTGTTGTGCTGGAATGTGATTCCTTTGGGTTAGGAATTGGAGCTGTCCTAATGCAATATAGGAATCCTATTGCTTTCAAGAGAAGAAAATTGCAGCCACATGAAAGGCTATATTCTATATATGATAAGGAGATGCTGGACACCATGCATGCCTTGGTCAAATTCAGGAAATACTTGGTGGGAGGTAAATTCATTTTTAATACTGATCACAATAGTATTAGAGACTTCCTTACCCAAAAGGAACTCAATGACAGGAAACAAAAATCGGTAAGTAAATTTCAATCTTTTTATTTTCACATTGAGTATAAAAAAAGGAAAAATGAATGGTGTGGCTGATGCACTCTCCCGTAAGTCCACATTCTCTTTGCTACAAATATGTAATGATTGGAAGTACCAGTTAGCTACTGAATACTCTAAATATTAGTTTTCTTCTGATGTTTTGGATGGGGTGAACCAAAATGAAGAGTACAAAGTTCATGAGAACCTCATCTTTTACAAAAACATAATTTTCTTAGTGTGAGGATCTACACTAAAGAGGAAGATTTTAGGAGCTACACATGATGCAGCAGTGGTTGGTCACCCTGGTTTTCTGAGTACTTACCATAAGGTAAGGGAGATATTTACTTGGAAAGGTGTTAAATATGATGTACTCATGTATGTGAAGGAATGTTTTACATGTCAACAGAACAAAGTTGAGCACTCACACCTGTTGGACTCCTCTAGCCTCTTCTGATTCCGGATAGAAAAATGGGAAAGTGTATCAATGGACTTTATCACAAGGCTACCAAAGTCACACGGAAAGAAAGTATTTTTGTGGTGGTTGACAAACTGACAAAATATGTTCATTTCTTTGCAGTAGTATCCACTATTTCAGCTAGTGAGGTTGCTTCTCCATTCTTCAAGGATATCTTCAGACTGCATGGGATTCTCAAGGTCATAATCAGTGATAGAGATAGTAAATTTACTAGTTCCTTTTGGAACACATTGTTTGGTCTAGTTGAAACAAATATGAACATCAGTACAAGCTATCACCCCAAAATAGATGGGAAAATAGATAGGGTGAACCAATGGCTTGAGGAGTACCTTCGTAACTATGTTACAAGATGACAAGGACCTTTGGCAACTTGGCTCCACTTGGGTGAGTTCTGTTACAACACCACATTTCATATTTCTATCAAAATGAATCCCTTTATGGCTCTATATGGGTATGAAGCTACAAATTTTGCAAATTTAATATTTGGAGACTGTAAGGCACAAAAAGATAAATATTTGTTGCAGGTCAACCAAGACATTTTAAGGGCACTGAAAGACAATCTGCAGATGGCATAGAACCAACAAAATAGTTTTGCAGATAAGAACAGAACAGAAAAAGTGTTTCAAGTTGGAGACTTACTGTATTTAAGGCTGCAACCTTATAGACAATATTCCTTGAAGAAGAAAGGGGCAGAAAACTTCAACCCATGTTTTATGGACCCTACAAGATTAGCAGAAAGGTTCGTGAAGTAGCTTATGAGTTGGATTTTCCAGCAAACAACAATATCCATAATGTCTTTCATGATTCTTTTCTGAAGAAGGCACTAGGGAAACATATAGTGGTTTCTGAAGAACTACTCCCTCTATATGATGAAATCCATTTGGTATTAGTACCAGAGAAAGTTTTGATGGGAAGAGAAATGAAATTAAGAAATAAAACAATCAAGGAATACTTGATACAGTGGAAAGGATTTCCTAGTGGAGATGCCACTTGGGAGGGTGAGCAGATCTTGTAGCACACAACTTTATTTCTGCTTGAGGACAAGCACATTTGGGAGTGGAGGACTATTATGTCCCCTCAAATTGACCATTAAAAGTGTTTACCATGATAAGTTTCTAGGGGATCAAAGTGATATTAATTATTCTTCCTGGGAGATAAAAATTCTAATAATTGTTTTAAGGCATGTATTTAATTTTATTTCAGCAAATTTATTTATTATGCAAAATAATGATGTGGAATTAAGGCTGCCATGTCAGGAGGGTGCATTGGGGAAAGCTAGTCAACTTGCCTTGGTAAAAATAAGAAAGTCCATGACAAAATCAAACAGGAGAATAAAGGGAAGTTGCCTAAAGTAGTAGAAAAGCAGACAGAGGTAAAAGCAGGAAAGTATTTCAAAGGGGAGGGTGCAGTTTCCTCTTATGGAGTTAAGAAAAGATGTAAGAGAAAAGAAGGAAAGTTTTTGAAAGGAAAAAATAGTTTCCTTATTATCCAGGAAAAGCATAAAGCTTTCATAAATCAAAAGAAGCATCTTTTGACTAAGGGAGGGCATAGTTTCTAATTGTGAAGGATGATTTGGAGTTGGAAACAATTCCACATGGTCCAACATGCCAAATTTCCAAAAAGGGGCATTTATGTGTTTAGCGTTAGGGAACCCATAGGGTTGAATTTCTCTCATAGGCCATTAAAGGTCAATTCAAGCCCATTGATTCATTTTTGTTGATGATTTGATTGTTGAATTCTTATGTGAGCATTACTTTTGAGTGTTGTGCCTCAGACTACTAGGAGATGAACCCCAACCTTCCATTCCACTCTCTTACCATCCTCTTCTATTAAATTTAAGGCATGGAGCGCTATCTTGTAGATATTGAAGGATAATGAGATTTATTTTCAGCCTCCATCAAGTTGAGTTCAAGCTCCATTGAAGCCCATACTCACAGCTCGTTGTTGATCATGATCCAGGACTCCTTTCCCTTGTTTTGGTAGAATCCTTGTAATGGTCAGTCCATGATGTAATTTCTGTTCTGTAGGGTCATAATATTCTGCAAATTACATGTATTAGTTCGAAACATCTCTTCCCAGAAAGAGTCTTGTCTTCAGTTTTTCTTAAAAGGCTTATTTTCGCAATGTATGGGGGAAATTGAATAAAAATGAGTGCTATACGGAATATGTCAGGTTGGGGAAGGGATTGAAGGGATTATAAATATTCAATGAACTTATATTTACCTTTCTTATAGTTCTCATATTTTACAAAAATACATTTGATATGAGTTAACTTCTTTTTTTAGACCCTAGCTAGATTACTAGCTTTTAATAACTATATTTTAATAAGTGATGTATAACCATTTATGTTAACTAAATATGATATATTTCAGTTCTTTTGAGTCACTAATAGGTACAATTTTCCATATCCAACTGCATAACTATTTTTCATTGGGGCCGTACCACCTTTATGGATCCTCCTCTGCGCAGGTTTCCTTGGCCAAAACTGTCGTAAAACCCCAAATTCATCCAAAACTTATCATAACCTTCCAAAATCTATAAAAATATATATATAAACTTTATTTATGCTATATTAAGGCTGTAAAAACCCTCTACAAGTTTCCATAATCCCCTAGTTAAAACATACCAAACTACCCTCCTTAGTTTCATGATTTGGCTGCCCAGAAACATGGTAGTAGGTTTCTGTAGAGTGGATTTAGAACCCTAAATGGAACCAAATATAAATGTGATAGGGGAGAGGAAATTCCATGTTTGATTTTCTTTGGTTGCTGCCCATTTCTCACTCCTTTTTCCTCCAAAATTTCCCCAAAGAAACCCATTATTTTCCCAGTCCGAGAAGTCATTCTTTAAATTAATTCAACTTAAGATATTTTAATATAATTTACAAAATTGAAGAGTGTTCAGGTATATACACTAGACTTGGGAAATCACACTTTGTAATCTTAATGAGTAAAGCATCAAGGATGCCTTAGGACTTGGTTTTTTTCTTTTTGGGGTTTAGTTCTTTCAGGCTAGAATTTTATTGTATTCGGATTTTGTTAATGGGAACTCTGTGTGGAAAATGTGACTAGGTAACTCTTCAAAGGCTCTACGCATTGTAAACAAATTTATTTTATTGGAGACGAAGGAAGAACCATTTCTTGCAATGATGCAAGGCCAAGGTTAAAATACTATGTAAATCCTTAATGGTTTTGATAATGATTGTATTTGTGTATATAAACAGTAATTGCATAATGTGTTGATTTCATAGTTATAATTCTTATTAATGGACTATGTGAATTCACAATTCCGGTTCAAGTTCTTTGATGGAAAAAATGTTGACAGCAATGTTGTCTATGGGGGACATGATGTATGTGGCATTGGCGTTCCCTCCATTGGATCTGTGATAGTGTAGTGGCTAGAGACTAAATGTTTTATGGTTATGCTTGTTGAAATATTGTAACTTCAAAGAATATTCTATATGTATTTTTGTGGTCCCTGATTTTCCTACCGGGAGAATAACTTGTATTTATTTATACCATGATGTTTCTAATCAGGAGAACTAATAAGAGTCATGAGGAAGTCCCCTCCATTGTAATTCGGTTCATTAGTACCCCAGTTGTGGTTACTCAAGCCTACAATATTAAATTAGGATTACTCAAGCCTACATAACTGAGTTAATTATTAAGTGAATGAAAGAATATAAATAGAGGTGAGGTGCTCCTCATTTGGAACACACTCACACTCACTTGTGTAGTGCATTAGAGAGTGTGAGAGCTATATATATAGAAGGAGGAGGATCACTCTTTTGGTTTTACCTTTTATCTTTTTGGGGCATCTATATTGAGGAAGCTTTTTCTAGGTTTTCCCCTTTAGGGTTTTGCCAGGATAAATTTGGGTTGTTCTTGTGATACTGTTTCTTTCACTGATCCTGAATATATTCTTTTGTTATAAAATTGAAATTGAATTCTCATAATATAGCTTAGCATATGGAATGTTAACATAGTATCAGAGATAACCTGAATAGGATAGCTCTCACAAGGTGAAATAGCCCTCTCTCTCTCCCCAAAAGAAATTAGGGTTTTAGGAAATTTTTTATTTTTGGAAAATTGCTTGCATAGAAATTTGCTCCCTCTCAGAGCACATCTATTGAGACTAGAATCAAGGTTTTGGGTGAGTGAGTCTCCAGGAAATTCAAACCCTAGTTTGACAGCTGCACCAGAAAATTGTTGAACCAGAAAATAGCTGGAAGCTACAGAAGCTGAATCTTGCAAGTATAATTTGGAAGGTGAAAAATTGTTATCTCCAGAAACCAAGCACACCAATCAACTCACCTCATTCAAGCGCATCTCCTAGTAAGTTCAGTTTCTCATTCTATAGAATTTTAATCTTTTGTGATTTTCTAACAAGATGGCCCCAAGCACTAAGTTTGAAGACAAGCTAGAAGGCATAGATATTTTTAGAGCATGGAAATATAGGATTGGTATCATTCTCTAATAGAATGATCTTGATAAGAATATCAAAGAAGAAGTTGCAGAACCTGAAGAAGCTAAATCCAAGGAGAAGCACAAGAAGGATATGATTAGGGCACAAAGGATTATTACTGACTCTATCAAGGATCACTTGATACCTCAAGTTTCATCCAAGAAGACTCCAAAAGAAATGTATGTTGCCCTATATAGAATATATGATGGAAGAAACATCAATATAAAGATGAATCTAAGAGCTCAACTGAAGAGCACTAAGATGAGTCATGGAGAATCCATCCAAGACTACTTCAAAAGGGTTTCTCAGATCAAATAACAACTATAAGGTATTGGATACAAACTTGATGAAGATGAGATGGTTATGATTGCTCTCAATGGTCTCACTAGACCCTAGGAATCATTCATTCAAATCATGTGTGCCAGGAAGTAAAGCATGAAGTTTGATGTGGTATGGGAAGATTGCATTCAAGAGGAGACTAGAGTGGCAAATAGAGAAGCCTTACTAAAAGAGGATGATCAAGCCCTAGCCACTCATACCAAGAGAAGAATAAATCAAACCATCTTCAAGAAGGGAAACCATAAGGAGCATCAACCTCCCAGAAGATTCCAAATATCAAGAGAAAGTCTATAAAATAAGGACTACTCTGGTTTTCAATGTTTCCATTGTGACAAGATAGGACACATTGCCAGAAATTGTCCTATGAAGAAACAAGAATATAAGAAGAGGATCAACAATAACAAAAGGAATCATGCTCATCTAGCTGAATATGAGGATGAGGAAGAAGAAGAGGAAGGACTTCCAAGAAATCAAGCAAGAGAAGAAGATGCAAAATAGTATGTACTATTCTCTGCTCTCTCTGGGTCTCTAACACCTGGAGAAGACACTTGATTTATTGATAGTGGCACTTCAAAGCACATGACAGGACAAAATAAAAAAATTTCCAAACTTGAGGAAAAGATCTCTCCTCAAAATGTATATCTAAGAGATGACTATCAATATCCTATCAAAGGAGTTGGTGAAGCAAGCTACAAGCTTGATTCAGGAAATCCCTTGAAGATGAAGGAAGTATTTTATGTACCAGGTCTAAAGAAGAATCTACTTTCTATCTTAGAATTTGATAAGAAAGGATTTAGAGTCACCTTTATACATGGCCAAGTACTCATGTGGCCCAAAGGAAAGAGAATTGAAGATGCAGTTGTTATTGGTGAAGAATAAGGATGCCTATATAAAGTCAAGGGGGACTCAGAAACAAACCTTGTTCATGATTCCATTGACCCTAGTGAACTATGGCATAAAAGGATTTCCCACACTATTACAAGGCTCTACCTCATGTGAACAAAGTAGTGACAAGATTACCAAAAATGAAGATCAAGAATGAAGGAATTTGCGAAGGATTTGCGAAAGGAAAGAACATCAAGAATCCATTTCTGAAGAGAGAAACAAACACAAAAGATACATTGGAATTTATTCATTCAGATTTGTGTGGTACAATGTCTTCGACATCCTTAAGCGGCGTTGAATATTATATCATATTTATTGATGACTATTCAAGAAAGACTTGGATATACTTCTTTAAATCAAAGAGTGAAGTATTTGAGAAATTCAAAGAATTCAAAGCCATGATAGAGAATCTTTCAGACAAGAAAATAAAGACACTTAGATCAAACAATGGCAGAGAGTATACCTCAAAAGAGTTTGAATCCTTTTGCAAAGATTCCAGAATCAAGAGCGAACTAACTACTCCCTACAATCCTCAACAGAATGGGGTTGCGGAGAGAAAGAACAGAACCATCATGGAGGTAGTGAAGAGAATGATATATGATCAAGATCTTCCGATGTTTTTATGGGGAGAAGAAGCAAGAACTGTTGTGTATGTATATAATAAAATATCTCACAGTGCTCTTGGATTCTAGACTCCAGAAGAGATGTTCACAGGAAAGAAGTCTGAGGTAAGTCACCTCAAAATATTTGGTTGTGTGGTATATGTTCATATACCAAAAGAGAAAAGAACCAAGTTAGACCCTTCCGGAAAGAAGGGGATATTTGTTGGATACTATGAAGTATCCAAAGCATTCATAATTTACATTCATGGATTCCATCACATGCAAATAAATCGATATGCGACATTCGATGAAGAGGCAGCCCTCAAGACATCTAGGAAGTGCCAAAATGAAGAAGGGTATGAGGAAGAGGCACCTCCCAGAAATGAGGAAACTACATGTCTCCCTGAATATGAAGCTCCTGGAGAACATGAGGAAGAACCAAAAGAACCTCCTATGATGGATATATCATGAAAGATAAAGCCTTGTTGGGCAAGAGAGATTATACAAGAATCATAAAGATATGGAGGTCCTGAAGGCTCCACAAGGGTGAGTAAGAAGCCTAAGACTTTTTCCAACTATGTAGCTTCGATGTGTGATCTTGTAGATCAAGAACGTACAAACTACAAATAAGTAGTACAGAAGAAACAATGGGTAGAAGCTATGACTGAAGAATACCAGTCAATAATGAAGAATGATGTATGGGATATAGTTCCCAAACCAGAAGGAAAGAGTGTAATATCCTCCAAATGGATCTACAAGATAAAGCATGCAGCTGACGGAAGTATTGAGAAGTATAAAGCAATATTTGTAGCTATAGGTTTCTCTGAGAAAGAGGGAATTAATTATGAAGAGATTGTTGCACCTGTAGCATGGTATACTTCAATTAGAGCTATCATGGAACTTGCATCCATGATGAAGTGGGACTTACACCAAATGGATGTGAAGACATCCTTCCTTAATGGTGTGATTGAAGAATAAGTATACATAGAACAACCACAAGGATTTGAAGTTGAATACAAACATACTCACATATGCAAGTTGAATAAGGCCCTGTATGGCATGAAGCAAGTTCCCCAAGCTTGGTATGGAAGGATATATAGTTTCTTGATGAGCATGGGTGTTGCCAAGAGTAAAGACGATCCTAACACTTACCTCAAGGTTATAGAAGATGAACCTGTCATACTATTACTATATGTGGATGATTTATTTCTAATAGGGAATGAGAAACAAATTGTGGAAAGCAAGAAGAAATGTGCTGAAGAATTTGAAATGAAAGACCTTGGGTTGTTGCATTACTTCCTAGGTCTGGAAGTATGGAAAAGTTCAAAAGGAATCTTTCTCAACCAGGGAAAGTATGTTGTAGAGATCTTGAAAAGATTCAATAAGTTGGAATGCAAAGCCATGGCCATGCCCATGGATTCCAACCTAAAGTTATTAGCTGATGGCTCATCAGAGTTAGTGGATGTGACTCAATACATGAAGATTATTGGGTCATTGATGTATTTAACAAATACTAGACGAGACATTTGTTTTACTGTGAACACCTTGAGTCAATATCTAGTTCAATCTAGATGGGTTCACTTGATAGCTACAAAGCATATGATGACATATCTGAAAGGGACTATAGACATTGGTCTATATTATCATGGAAGCCATGAGTATAGAATATATGGCTATACAGATGCATATTGGGATGGAAGTGTATCAGACAGGAAAATCACATTAGGTGGATGTTATATTCTAGGGTCTGCTATGATTTCATGGTTTAGCAGGAAACTGTCCAGTGTTTCTCTAAGCACGGCTGAAGTAGAATATATAGCAGCTTGCTCTGCTAGTTATGAATCCATATGGCTTCGAAAGCTGATGTCAGGTTTATTCAACTTGGAATTCGATACTACCATGATTCTATGTGATAACCAAAGTTGTATAAATATGACAGAGAACCCAGTGTTCCATGATAGATCGAAGGACATAGAAATACGGTATTTCTACTTTCGATATATGACGCAGAAGGGAACAATAAAGCTCTAGTATGTGAGTATTGATGAACAAGTTTCTAATTTGTTAACGAAGCCTCTGTCTTGGGTAAAGTTCAAATACTTTTGTGACAAGCTTGGTGTTGTTTAGAAAGACCTTTATTGAAAGGGGGAGCAATGATGTAGTAGTAGGATTGTATCATCCCTAGACATTTGTCCTAAAGTGATTCGATGACTTCCATCCTCGAGAATGAAGAGGGATTGTATAATCTCAGGACATTTATCAAGATATGATCCCGTGAATTCGGTCCTCGAGAATGTGGTGGGATTGCATCATCCTTGAACTTATGTTCAAAATGTATTCGGAGGCTTCTATCCCTGTGAATGTGATGGGATTGCATCATCCCTGAACTTCTGTTCAAAATGTATCTGAAGGATTCGGTCCCCATGAATGTTGTGGGATTGCATCATCCCTGAACTTCTTTTCAAAATGTATCTAGAGGCTTCGATCACCGTGAATGTGGTGGGATCGCATCATACCTGAACTTTTGTTTAGAATGTATCCAGAGATTTCAGTCCGCATGAGTGTGGTAGGATTGCATCATCCTTGGACATAGTACTAAAGTGATAGGGACTTGTTATACCATAATCAATCTGGTAACTTCAGTTCTCAAGAATGTGGTGGGATTGCATCATCCCTAGACTTTAAGTCCAAAAGTGATCCGGAGACTTTTGTCTTCATGCTGTGGATTACAGGTTGTTGTTGATGATGATGATGTTCTTGATCGAAAGATCAGAGTGTGATGATGATGATGTTACTAATCGAAAGATCAGAGTGTGATGATGATGATGTTATTGATCAAAATATTAGAGTGTGATGATGATGACGTTACTAATCGAAAGATCAGAGTATGATAATGATGAATGATGTTGATCGAATGTTCAGAATATGATGATGACGATGATGTTGATCAAAATATCAGAATATGATGATGATGATGATGTTGATCAAAATTTCAATATGATGATGATGTTGTTGATCGAAAGGTCAAAGTGATGATGATGATGTTGTTGATTGAAAGGTCAAAGTGTTGATGATGATGTTGCTGATCGAAAGGTCAAAGTGCTGATGAAGATGTTGCTACTACTAAAGATTAAAGATGAAGACTATATGATGAAGAAGATGAAAAGCTTCCAATTATTTATAAATTTTTCACCCTGATGATCTTGATGATGTCCCCTCTCTCCTATTGTTGTTGTTGTTGATGTTGTTGTAGAATACCCTTCTCGTTAAGGGGGAGTGTTGAAATATTGTAACTTCAAAGAATATTCTATATGTATTTTTTGTGGTCCCCGATGTTCCTACCGGGAGAATCACTTGTATTTCTTTATACCTCAATGTTTATAATCAGGAGAAATAATAAGAGTGATGAGGAAGTCCCCTCCATTGTAAGTCGGGTCATTAGTACCCTAGTTGTGGTTACTCGAGCCTACAAGATTAAATTAGGATTACTCGACCCTACATAACTGAGTTAATTATTAAGTGAATGAAAGAATATATATAGAGGTGAGGCACTCCTCATTTGGAACACACTCACGCTCACTTTTGTAGCACATTACAGAGAGAGAGAGCTGTAGCTGAAGAAGGAGGAGGATTGGTTTTTTGGTTTTACCTTCTATCTTTTTGGGGAATCTATATTGAGGAAGCTTTTGATGGGTTTTTCCCTTTAGGTTTTTCCTAGGATAAATTTGTGTTGTTCTTTTGATACTATTTCTTTTAGTAATCCTTTCTATATGCTTTTGTTATGAAATTGAAATTAAGTGTTGATAATCTAGCTTAGCATATGGAATTTTAACAATGTTGTGTGTTTTAAATATAAGAGTGGACAGTGGATGTAACCCTTCGATTGGAAATTGTTGTTGTTGGTATATTGTTGACAGGTTTTAATGCATTTATAATTACTGCTTTAAGTTGTATAAGTAAAGGGAAATAGCTTTGGATGGAACCCTTCAACGGATGTCGTGGCTATTCGCATAGCATTGACAGGGTTGTAGTTTTGATATTACTTGTTTAAATGCTTTGATAAGTATAGGGCCGAGGGTCATAGTTACAGTGTGTATTTGTTTTTAGATCTTGCGACCTATGTGTAGAGATTAGATGTATTTTATTTATAGCTTATGTATTTATATATATCGTGGCTTAATAGTTGAAAAGCTACAGCGTATGGTAGAAAACTAATAACGAATCCTACATGATTCGATATGATGACCAGTGAAATAAAAGACTCAACAAGATTTGATACTGGGTTATTATGGTTGTAAATGTTTATAAATATAAGGGTTTGTTTTGGGCATGACATTTACAGGAATTGATTCTGTGACCTATTGGTTAGTTTTAGTTAGTGTTGTATATATAACGTTATGGTTTATTTTTTTATGAATGTAATGGATTTATTACATTGGTAGTTTCTTTATGGCATACAATTTCATTGATGTAGTTGGTATAATAAATATATAGTTTGATTTAATGCGGATTCTTGTTTAGTTAAAGGATATATCGTAGACCATTAAATGGTCTCAATATCTTGACTATAGATTTGAATTATGGATTTATTTGCTTAAAGGGAAAAGATATTGTTTAAACTTGGTTCTTGGTAGAAAGTATATACAGACCCTGAGAAGTCTTCACTGGGTTTTATTTTATCTTTTATTTATTTGAAAAGATGATTATTCTTAAGTATAGAATAATGTGTTTATAGTAGTTATTAATTAGAATACGATTATTTTATACTTCATGTGACATAAATTATTTATTTATTAGATTATGTTTACTATACTTTAGTTAACTGTACTTTATATTTATGTTGTGTTTATAGCTTACCTTGAATTAGGCTTTTATTTCTAAATATAGTTCTACTGGCAATATGAAATCTTCCAGTAGAATATATTTGTAAAATAAACATATAGACTCTATTTAGACAAATTTCTAGGTTTTAGGAAAACAAAGTTTAAGATATGAAATAAAATGTAGAAATACAATTGGAAAGACCAAACCCTTGAATGTCTTCCACAAAGAAATACATTTCAGCCTAGGGTTCAGAGATAATATATAAAATATTCCAAAGAAGAAAGAAATTGAAAACATAGGGTTAGAAATTTAACATAAACCCTTAATTATTCTATAGAAAGATATAATGGACAAGGGAATGGAAAAAATATCAAGAGCCTCATACATGTATGGTGAAGGTATTCCAATGGCTGAAAACTTGCAGACTCAATTACCGAGCATTAACAATTCACAGACAGATCTGACCTCTGTATAGATGACCGAATCACTTGGGAACTACCACATTCCACCCAACAATGACCGAAAACTGTTCCTGGTTCGAATCTGGATTCCCCCGAGTTGGTTTCAACATGCAAGTAGCTTAGAGCTCCTAAGGTAAGGCTTCCCTAACTCAGATATCAGGTCTGAATTAATTCTAATTTTTCCTTTTTTGAAAATGTTCTCCAATAACACTCTTGAGAATAATCAGGCAGAATAATGAATCCCAAAAATATGGAAGAGATCTCCAAGCCTTTCTTTGGCTTAAAACTTTATAGACATACTTTTCAGTCAAAGGGGCATTTAAATCAAAATCATTTGATTTGTTGATTTAACGCTTTTATCATTAGAGGAAATTTCAACTCAAAATGGGCCTTTTAACCATAATTCAAATTCCATGTCATCATGTGTTAGCCAATGAAATTGCTTTAAATTTGAAACATCGTATAGGTCTTAAACAATTTTTTAATATAAGTTTGGGGATAGGTATCATAAAAAAACAACTACTTGTATTTTCGACATATCTCCCTGTGTTTTTTCTCAAATTTCGATCAGGAGAGCTCATTGGATGTGAAATTAAATTTTGCATCCAACGAGTACCCACTCAGCATACTTTTGAAAGACCCCGCTACCATCAAAACAAGAAACACCTGAAAAATGTGATGAGCTCTCCTGATCAAAATTTGAACAAAATCACACGGAGATATGTCGAAAATACGAACAAAAAAAGTTATTTTTTTATTTTCTTCCTTCAAAATTAATAAATATTATTTTATTATTTTTTTTAGGAGGCCCATCTTGAGTTGAAATTTCCTGTAATGTTAATTTTAGGTACTTTTAATAATTAAATTGGGAACTTTTAGCTATTTCCTAATTGTATTTTGATAGGTATTATAATATTTAATTTTGTTTTATTAATACTAATAATAGATGGATCATTTCCTTCTTTCTTACATTATTAATATTATTACTATTCTTACCCTTTATACATTCCATGTATAAAATATATAATAATATATATATTATTTGTTAACATTTGTCTTTAGGTATCATATAGTATGATCCATAAACTTATGACACTTTCTTCATTAATGCCATCAAGTAGGTGGTCAGGTATACTAGGTTAGGAAACTCTAAACATCCTTGCATGTTGGATTCCCTCATACAACATGGTAGTTCTTCGGTACTTGATGAGATACACAAATTCGATATTTCATTTAATCACTTATAAATAAGTCATTTGAGATCAATATTTTACTCCATTCATTTTCACTTGGAATCATTAATTCTTTTTAGTAACTCCTAGCACTTATCCAGAGCCCGTACTCAATGCTAAAAAACAGGGAGTTACAAACTTAGTGTGATTCCAGATCTCCTCAGTCAACACTAAATCTAGGATGTACTTGTAGGATACACCTAGGGATATAATGGCCAAGGATCCGATGTTCCAAAGCTTATGCTCAACATCAACTTGGAAGGCTCCGGGGCTTATTCCCAACACTTCCAATTATATTTTCATGTGCTTCATAGATTACTGCTCAAAAGAAAGGTTTACATAATTCATGTGTCCCAGAGCTCCTTGCTCAACACAACAAAACACTCATGTGCTTCAAAGATTCTCGCTCAACAAAACTTAAACACTTATTTTCTTGAAAGATTCTCACTCAACAAAAACATTCAAATACTCATGTGCCCCAGAGCTCCTTTCTCAAAACAAAACATCTCATCAATCATGTGCTTTAGGGTCCATGACAAACACATAAAACATAAGTAACTGGCATATGCCCAATATATCACACAAATTATCATGTTCATATGCAGTGGGGTTCTAGACCCAATATATCAAAATGAAACATCAAAGTAACATCGTAATCAATGGGGCTTATGCCCATAGGTGTTAGGTCAAAATTCGGGATATTACAATTCGGGCCTAGGATTGGGAGTAGGGACTAGATTTGGATATGGATCACTCTGAAATTCATCTTTAATTTCCTAAAATGATTCAACTAAGTCCTCTGCTTCAAATTCAAAATCTAAAACACTAATGGAAACATTATCATATGTAAAACGAATAGATAGAATGTTTTTATCTCTACTTTAGAATAGAAGTTGAGAGTGTACTAGATATGAGTATGAAATAAAGTGTGAGAATTCATATACCTCGGAGGCATGGTTTACAACACCATTCAATACAATATTGCTACTTGATATATCTGAAATCTCCATTGATTCGGGACCAAATACTGCTTTCTTTGGTGGGCTAGCGTGTGTCATCTAATATACATATAACAAATTTGTAGCTAAGGAGGGAACATAGAGTACACCATTAAATTTTCCATGTTTTAACTTGATAGAATGCTTTCGTTCAACTCAAATTTGAGTGGCATCACCCATGTGAATGCTCGAACCGTCAATAGGTTTTAATGAAGAAAATGATTCTCTAGGTGAAACCATATGATTGTAAGCTCCTTAATTAATGATTAAGGCATGTGGTTTTCAACAACCAACCTTCACTGCATGGCATCTCTTATCATGATCTTCAATATTTTATCCATAGTGAGTGTTCCTTGTGCAAGTTGGAAGAGTGATGTTATTTTTCTCATTATCAAAGGACATCTCATCAATTGTTCTCTTCATACAAGATATTTCAGGCTGAAATCCCCTCATACAACATAAGCATTTTTTTCTCTTTTCCTTTTTGTTTGTATTTCTTCGAACCCGAGGGATCATTTGACTGCTCCTACATACTAGGATAAAAACATTTCTTCTCTTTATGTTGATTTCCTTTTGAAGAACATTCCTGAAAAGAATAGAAGGATATCTAACAACTCAGAAGTTCAGTTGCGATGATAAAGAACACTTTGGGAAAGAATGTTGCAAGAAGGAAGAATGAAAGGTTGATATTATCTAGAAGTAATAGTCAATCATACATAATGATGTTTGGATATGATTTCGAGACATGAAGGGAATTATTGAAAAATTATTCCAAATAGATCCTTAATATGAAGTATTTCGTAGATAGAAGTATGAAAATATACAATGCAAGATTCATGGTTTCTATCAAAAAGAGAGAGTCGATTATGGAAAGAGACTGCTCTAGGGGTTAAACACACCTCTTTATTAGTGGATATTACACTAGATATTTGGTGTAATAAAAGTATCAGAACTGATCGAGCAAGATATATGGTTTGAGACTCTCCACATAGAACCACCTATGCACAAAAGGATTTCTACAAGCTCAGTAGGCACCCATGGAATATAACATACTGCACAAGAGTAGATTGAGGCTCAACTAAAGTGATGGATATCCCAACCATTACTACAAGGATGAATATATAATCCTACAAACGATGAGAACCTCATAGATGGGTGCAAGAGAAAACTTGCAACAAAGTTTGTGATGGAGAATCTTGATATCTAGTGACATTGACAGGTGACATAAATGGATACCAAGAATATTAGTAGTAGAGGAGGATACTTGTCACTCCATTGTCATGATGTAGAGAGTACAAGATGTAGAGGGAGCATGGAGATTGAACTTAGAGGGAGTGATAATGTTATATATAAAAGTTCAAGAATATTTACATGATTCTTGGGATTAGAGGTATGATGGAATCCAAACATTTTACTTATCCAAATAAAATATGTAGATAAAATGGTGTGGTACCTAAAGGGTACTGCAGAGATATGATAAATTTGAGTTGGTAGTGCTACAAATAGAAAGATAACTCCAACATGTTACAAAAAGCAGAGTGTTTTTCTCCATGCAACCAAGGATGAACATATTGTAGCTGAGAAGAAAGAAATTAAAGATTCCTTAAGTGATGAGTAATATGAACTACAAGAATTATAATAATAAATATGAATATTATACTCTTAGATAATTCATCATTAGATAAGAAGAGATGCACTGGTAGGAGAAACATACACATTTCTATGTGATTTGTGGTGTAACAAGACTTTCTCAATATTTCTGATCATTATAAAAATAGGAACAGGACCTCATAATCAGATGATGAAGTTGAATACATTGGGGGAGACTCTAGTAATTCAAGAAGACAAAGATCAAGATGGAGTGTACCAAACAAACAAAATATAAGTATTGGAATTGTTGTTTCCTATATATCTAGTTGTTCAATATGTGTACATAGATATGTTTCTAGATTCAAGAAATGTATTATTCATATTAGAATATTTGTAGTTTACTACTAATATGCAGGTGATGGGAAAGTGGATTATGTTGTTGTACAACATTCCATTTCTACTTATCTAGAGTGAAACCTCCTTGCTCACATAATGTCTTGGAAAGATAGAAGGCATATAAAAAGTTATTGTATGTATACGGGATATAGATAGTTATTGCATTACAATAAATAGTTTCATGATTATATGACTTATATATTTATGCATAAGAATTTGTCGTTAAGAATATGTTATGAAATGTTTCTAATCATATAATTGTATTTGACTTGTAGGAATGATTGTATGCAATCACCTAAAAAATAAGAATGATGCAGTTATAGATGCACAAAAGAAGAGTGATACAAGTTATGCATGTGTGATGCAATTGCGGATCTACAATAAGAGAATGATAAATAAAAACATGCAGAAGGGAGTTGTAAAGATCAATTATGTTCCTACAAAGGTACACATGGCAGATGTATTGATTAAGCCTCTATCTCGTACTCTCAAGATAATCTTGGTGTATTCCAAAGGGACCTCTATCAAAAGAGTGAGTGATGGTAGATGGAAGAAGAATGCAGTGGTGGTAGCTCGGTATAGAGTAGGGTAAATTTGGCTAGGCATGTTGGACTGAAAGGGTTAGTAAGTCAGATGAGGCATGCTGATCCTATGGGGAATAGTATGTCTGGCTAGATTACTTTAAACCAAATGGGTTTATAAGACAGGACAAGACTTGTTGGTCCTCAATAAGGACCATCTATATCAATAGGCTTGTTGTCTTGAAAGGGTTAGTAAGTTATATCAAATTCCCATATGAATTTACTTGAGAACTCACTGTGATTTTGCTTCGATATTGTTACAGAGAAATAATTGGTTTGTATTTCTCGCTAGGCTTGTTTGGCCTGAAAGGGTTAGTAAGCTAGACAAGGATTGTTTGGTCTCCAAGAATATCAATATGTATAGCTAAGCTTTTCATACCAAAAAGGTTCATAAGTCAGACAAGATGATATTGTAAGTTGTTTTAGTAATCTTATACTGATGATTGCTTCAGTACTGTTATACTGATGATTGCTAAGATGATTACTTCAATATTGCTATACTGATGATTGTTAAGATGATTGATTCAATATTTTTATATTGATGATTGTTGATATGATTGCTGAGATAGCTCTAATATTGTTATACTAATCATTTTTTAGATTATTGTTGAGATAGTTTCAGTATTCCTACACCGATATGGCAGGTTCAGTATTTTCATACTGATGTTGTTGAGATGATTTTTGAGATAGTTTCAGTATTTGTTTATTGATATGGTGGGTTCATTATTTTCATACTCAGATAGATGTGGAAAGTTCAATATTTTTATACTAATAAAAATGTGGAAATTTCATTATTTTCATACTGATGCTGATTTGGCAAGTTTAGTATTTTCATATTGATATAGATGTTGCAAGTTCAATATATTTATACTATGTTGATGTGGCGAGTTCAGTATTTTTATACTGATCTTGATGTGGTAGGTTTAGTATTTCTATACTAATGTTAATAATATAGTTTCAATATTTATATACCGATGACGATGGGTAGTTGCAGTATTTCTATACTGATGATGAGGTAGTTGCAGTGTTGATAATTCTGATGTGGTTGTGGTCCCAACACCATGTGTTGATAATGTTGATGTGGTTGAAGTCACAAAACTTTGTGTTGTTGATGATGATGTTATTTCAACATTTATATGTTGATGATGATTATCATGTTCCAATATCTTTATGATGATAATGCAGATGATGATATAACATTTATTGATGATTTTATCTTAGCATTAACATGCTAATGGAATTGTTGTTGTTTCAATATTTCATACTGATGATGCAGATGATTATGTTTCGGTATTTACAAATTGATGATGAAAATGATGATGTTTCAGTATTCACATACTAATATGAAAAAATTTGATTCAATATCCACATACCGATATTACAGAAGATGATTTATTATGCACATACTGATGTTGTAGAATATCGTCCAGTACGCACAGAAGATGATAGAGTACTCATAGAATATGATCGAGTATCCAGATACTAAACTTGCAAAAGATGATTTAGTACTCATAGAACATGATTCAATATTTACATACTGACGTTGCAGAAGATGATACAATTATCCCATATTGAGATTGTTGTTGAATATGCATGAAGTTGTTCCAAAACGTGCTATGACATATAGAGATTCACCAGTCATTTGTACAGTTGTGATGATGGTAGTTGTTGATGTAGAATGCCTTCCTAGTTAAGAAAGAGCGTTAAAGTATTGTAACCTCGGAAGATATTATATTGTAATTTTGTTGTATTATCCTTTGGATATGTTATTCCTCTATTCATAATGGTCCTTGATGTAATTGGTCATGAAAAATTCATGAGGTAAAACCTCCATTGTAAGTCAAGTCAATAGAACCCTCCATAATATAATATTATATTGTTTTGTTTCTTCCTAGTAGAAGTCATCCCACTAAGTTTGTTGGGGCCGACCTATTAAAGAGAAATTCAAGTGGAAGAAAGAGTATAAATAGAGTAAGTGTGTTGCTCATTTGACACACACTTTATGCTCAAGTATTGCGCTAAGAGATAGATAGATAGAGAGAGAGAGAGAGAGAGAGAGAGAGAGAGAGAGAGAAAGAGAGAGAGAGAGAGAGAGAGAGAGAGAGAGAGAGAGAGAAATTATTCTATGGAAGATGAGAAAATATTCTTTTTTCTAGGGTTTTACACTGTACATGGTCGATTTTTATACTGAGGAAGTTTTACGGGGTTTCCCCCTTGCAGTTTCCCTGAGGAAAATATTTGTGTTATCTTCTGGTGTTGTAGTTGTCTTTGAATTCATTGATCTTTTTCTAATGGTTATGGTGTTATGATGATAAATGTTTTTAGATCGTATATAACCATTAAAATATGACACTTCATCAGCAAATGGTGTCAGAAATGGATCATAAAGACTTACGTCATTCAACTTCCTTAAATCGACAACGATCTTGAATTTTTTGATCTTTTTGTCCTCCAAAACCATCAAACTAATCCATTTAGGTTCATCGACTCGTTCGATAATGCCAACATCCATCATTCATTCTAATTCTTACTTCATGTGCTATTTGTATATTGGATTCAATCTGTATGGTTGTTTCTTTACAGGTTTCCCATATGGTTTTAGCAAAATATTCATTTTGTCCAAATCGCCTGAAATACCTTTCATCTCGGAAAAATTGGTCGAGAATAAGTCTCGAAACTCATGTAGTAGATCTGTGATTTTTTGCATCGTCAAAACACCCCAGTAATCAATAACTCTTGGATCATCATCATCATTGGGTTCTCATAATTCGTTGTAACATTTCATCATCATACACAATGTCCATTGAGGTTCCATCAGTAACTTGAGTGGAACTACCTCCAATACTTTGTTGCAAATATCATGTAGTGCATTACGTATGAATTGATCATCATTGGAAAAACTGAATGTCTGAATGAATTTGATGTTTATTTCTTCCCATGTTGTATTTTCCCTTCATGGTTCTGCAGAAACAAACCATCTCCGTGGTATTTTTTATAGAATATCGACAAATGCGTAGACCCACTCTTCCTTTATCCTCAGTAACCATGTGGTTTTTCATGCAACCAGATGATCATTGGGAATGTTCTTTTCATCATATTATTCCCTTGGTAGTGTCCATATTCTACGAATAAAAAATACATCAGTCATCGACATACTTGCTAGTCTCCCATTGAGGCCTTGTGCATATCCCATCATCTTGTCGGAGTACCCTTCAACACTTCTTCCAGCAGCAACAGACATTGAGGCACTGATACTCTCTCTTAAAATTCGCTAATAAAAACTACCACATTAGGTATTCCTTCATACGTGTTCAATTCAATGAATTTTATTGCTACCCATCATAGCGACTAAGTGACTCATGCACATTTCTTGATTGATACTTCATGTAACCTATTTTTCCAATTCTCTAGCACATCGTCAGAATCCAATGATGCAAAGCTAGTGGTTCCCTATCCTAGATATTCATTCGTAGTGGGATTGATATAGTCCTTAAAAATATTGTATGCATTATCACATCCTCTTGCAACTTCATCTTTTATTGGTTCTACATATATTTCTCCTTCCTAGGGATCCAATGGGGAAATGATCCATATGTCATGATTCTCAAAGGTCATTACCATTTTCTTAAAATTGATAACCGCCAAGTTTTCATTTACCCAACCAATTCATAATAGCATCGGGTATGAGTTAATCTCATTGACATGTTTAATTAATAGAACAACATCTCGTAAAACATAATCATCATACATGAAACACATATAAGGAAATAAGCCTACAGAACTTAGGTTCAGTTTTACAAACAAGTTTTTATTCCGTAGAAGATTTAGAGATGTCCTTGAAGTTTTGTATTTTACTAGCCTACAAATTTTTATTGATTTAATTATGAATGTTAGGGACATTGCAAGTGGTATTAGATCCTATATTCAAACACTAAGAGACCTAATGGGTGTTACCAAACATTCGTCACAGAAATAAACATTTCAAAACTCTAATTTAAATTCTGTTAACTAATAGAATTTTATGTTTTAGTAAATATTATAACTGTATGATTAAAAAAGAATTTAGATCATGAATACAGAAGAAGACAACAACCGACAAAAAAATATGAATACCCCCAAATGGGAAGAATAAATGGTGGTTGAATTAAATTCCAATATACTAAAAACTATATAGAGTCTGTAAGAAGAATTATTAAGCTTCAAGGATGACAATATAGATGAAAGAAAAGAGAAGAAAGCAGTCAATGAAGATTTCCTACTTATTCAACCAGTAAATCTAAGAAAGCTTTTAATCCTAAATGGTCCAGCATCCCAAATGAAGAGGTAAAAGAGGAACACACGCCTAAACCTCCGAAAAGATATTATCGAAGTATTTCCAGTGATAATTCACTTTCTCCTTTCAGAAAAAAACAAATAAATGATGAAAACCTTAAAGGAGAGTTTAAGAAGATAAGAGACCCAACCTATGTAAGAGAGATGAATACCAAGGATATAGACGAAGAATGGATTCTAGGTATGAGTAAATACTTTTGAGTATACAACTAATATAGTGAAATGAGAGCCCATCTAGCCATCTATAACTTAAATTGAAAAGAAACTAGATGGTGGAGAGACCTAAAGCACAACAAAAATGACGAGGTGAAAGAAATATGATGGAGTAACATTCACAGATGATTTTTGGAGAATTACATGTCTAAGATATTCTTCGATAGGAAAGTGAAATAATTTCATGAGTTAAGGATGGGCCCCATGAGCATGGATTCCTTCATTAATATATTTTTGGATTATTACAGTACGTACCTTACATAAAGGATGAAAATGTGAAGATACAACATTTTTTAGGATCTCTTCGTCCCAATTTTCGATAGAGAATTGAGTTTGACATGCCTATAACACTGGACACTACCCTACACAAAGTTAGGCTTTGCTACGAGCATGGACAACAAATGCAAGAAAACATTAACAGAATTTAAGACAGATCTAGGACCTTCCTAGACAACCACAAACTTGGTTTCAAATCACCACCTTATATAAAACAAAACAACAATTTTACATCCAACAAGAACTTCAGCAAGATAGGACATACAAGGCCAAATGTTTATGCACCAAATACCAATTGACCAGTAGAAAATGGAGGATCTAGTGTTGCCCCGCTGCAAATTAAATGTTGGAAATTCCAAGGACCCCACTATGCTAGAGATTGTACCAACAAGACTAATGGAGTCTTGCACAATCTATAGGAAGACCCAACGGTAGAGGACACAAATAGAACATCAGGGATTTATTCATATTTGGATGGCCAACAAGAAGACCATCACACTATTATGGTCAAAATAGAAGGTAAGGTTTCAAACACTTCTATTTCAATTTTGATTGATACTGCTCCTTGCTGAAGCTATATGTCAGCTGAAATTGTTGAGACATGTAAACTAGACAAAGATAAACATGAGAAACCATGGTTGGTGCAATTAGACACAGGTACGAAAAGAAAGGTTTCGGAAAAAGTTAGAGATTGTGAGGTGAACTTGAACAGTTTCCCTCCAAGAATATATTTGAATATTTTAACTTTAGGATCGTATGATGTACTTATCAGCATGGATTGGTTGGAATAACACCATTTTAGGCTTTATTGTATAAACAAGTCAATATTGTGCATGGATAGCCAAGGAAATCAGGAAAATATTCAAGGCATACCTAATAAGGTTTCCCTTAGATAGATATCCACTTTACTGGGAAATAAGTGCATTAGGAAAGGATACAAACTCTACGCAGTAAAAATCCAGGATGTAGAAGTTGAGAGAGAGAAACAAATCAAGGACTTGTTGGTTCTTGTATACTTTAAGTATATATTTCCTAAGGAAATACCAATTTTACCACCAAAACGAGACTTATATTTTTCCATAGAAATAACACAAAAATCACTATCGGCTTCAAAAGCCCCATACCGCATGAGCACACCAAGATTGGTGGAGCTCAAGTTCCAGTTACAGGAGCTAATTGAGAAGGGTTATATTCGACCAAGTATGTCCCCTTTGGGATCACCTATAATTTTTAGAAATAATAGAGACAGTATGATGCAATTGGCATCAATTACGACTAACTTAATAAGATGACCATAAAGAACTGTTACCCACACCCTAGGATCGATGACTTGTTCAATCATGTCGAAGGAGAAAATATCTTTTGTAATATTGACTTGTGGTATAGATACCATTAGGTATGGATCCAAGATGAAGATATACATAAAATGACCTTACAGAATTGATGTGGAAACTATGAGTTTGTAGTAATTTCATTTGAATTTACCAATGCACCAACAAATTTTATGTGCATGATGAAGAATATCTGTAGTAAGTACCTAGATAAATTTGTATTGGTATTTATAGACATAATCCTAGTTTACTTTAAGAGTATATAGGAACATGAGGAGAATATACACATAGTAATACGTGTGTTAAGGGAACAACAACTCTACGTTAAGTTCAATAAATGTGATTTTTACAAACCACAGATTGTTGGGTCATGTAATAGCCCTTTTTTACCACACCCATTATACCTTTTTTCCTTGTCCTAATTCATTCCTACACACAAGACAAATGTTTTTCTTCACATTGAGATTAATTCTTTACAAGTATGATTATTATTATTTCATTCTATTACTTCCTAAGATTGTTATGGTTAGAACTCTATCTCTTGAAGTATGCTAACATATCTTGATTTTATAAATATAGTTCAAACCTTGATGAACACAGAAGTAGAAACCGGTGTGATCTGAAGAGAAGATGAGAATTCGATACAAGTTGTTACCTAGCAGTCCTGGCTCCAAACACTAGATGCAAACATAGGTCATCATTCCATGTGGTAGCTACAATAAAATCAGCTGCAATAGACAAGGTATCTCCTATCTAATTGGTTTTTTTTATCCATTAATGACCAAAGAAACCATATTCCCTATATTCTCCATTTCCATTTAATTTTACTCAGAGCTATAACAACTCATTGTAGCAAGGTAGCCTGAATATCATAGATCTTCATGGCTGTCGGATATTAGTGGGTGGAGGTTATGTTGTTCATGTATAAATATGGGGAGCCATTTTAAGCCAAGGGTTAGTTGATTATTGATCATACTGTGTAGGGAGAGTCGTTGTTGATGTATATGTAACTTCGGAATGTATTCTTCTATATATTTTATATTATTGTAACCCGATGTTTATTCCGGGATGTTTCTATTATGTATTTGAGTCATGTGGTCATGCCCCGATGTTCTGATCGGGAGGATTATAATGTAAACAAGTCATATCAAGTCATTGGGTAAGTCCCCACTGTTTATGGGGCACTTGAGTTATTATACACTAATTAAGGTGTAGGCTCGAGTAGTAATTATTAGGTTGAGTGCACTTCAAGTCAACGGAAGAATATAAATAGAGAGTGAGAGTCTCTCTATTTATCACTTGTGACTTAGCTCTCTTGCTCTCTCAAGTGTGGCGCACTTTTGGAGAAGGAAATTCTTGGGCTAGACAGAAGAGAGAATGCTGCTATTGTGAAGGGAGGTCATCTTACTGTTTTGGGTTCACATATTGTGGTGATACTATCTTAGAGGAAGTTGATGGGTTTTCTCCATTTATGGTTTCCCCTCCTAAAATCTTTGTGTCTCTTGTCTCTTGTGATGTGCTTAT
>LPNX010346768.1:0-18765 GCA_001517045.1 Pseudotsuga menziesii
GAGGAGTGGGAGTGAGAGAGAGGGGTAGGGGAGGGTGAGGGGGAAGAGAAGAAGGGGGGAATGGTGTAACATACCCATATAACCTACGAAAAATTCATAATGAAAAAATTTATTCATTATAAAAATATATGTCATTAGTCATAAACCCTTGACTTCATTCTTTGTCCCACATTCAACATAACAACAATACATAGTATTCTAAAAAATGCATTCGGGATTTTATCCTAACTCCTTTAACTGGTTTGAAATCAAAATCTTAAGTTTACGAGTTTTTTTGCAACGGACTTCTCTGCACCATGCCTTCCGCAACTGACCTTTCTATAAATAGATCTCCCTTCTCCATTGAGAATTATGTAAATGACTTAATTCCTTGATAATATTACCCTTCTGCATTTCCGCTTCCAGAATCCCCATTCATTTTAATGAATTTTCTTTTTTGTTTTCTACATTCCGCAATGAGGATTGTGGATTGTAAAAACCATTACATTCAACCCTTTTTAATTTCCTCTTTCAACATTCCATAATGCGGATTGCGGATTGCATAAACCTTAACATTTTCACAAATTTATCCTTTCCACTTTCTGCATCCATAATGCAGATTGCAGATTGCAAAAACCTTAACATTTTCACCATTTTTCCTTTCCACTTTTTCCATTCCGTAATGTGGATTACGAAAACACATATGTTCTTCATAGTTTTAATTACCGCCTTCCTCTTTCTGCAATGCGGATTGTAGATTGCAGAAACCCTTAGGTTCTTTATAAATTACCTTCTGCTTTCTGCTTCCGCACTGTGAATTGCAAATTGTGAAAACCTTAATTTTTCTTAGAGAATAACCTTCCACCTTCTACTTCCACAATGCGGATTGTGTAATGCATAAACCTCTAAACTCTTTAGAACATTGAATTTCCATTTTCTGGTTCCACAATGTGGAAATCCCTATAATATTTACAATCTTTCCTTTCACAAACCCACTTCTGCAATGCGGATTGCACCTTGTGGAAGTGCTTAAGTTCTTCACCAGTTTTACGTTTCCATAGGAATTTTGGACCAAGGTTCATACATAGTTTTCTCTTTGTTTTCTTGGGTAAAACCAAGGGATATCAACCTTCAATTTCTTCATAGCCTTAGGCCGATTTATTTACTTAAAAAAATTTCAAGATTAGGAGGTCATAGTGGGGTTTAGTAGCCAATTTCCTAAGAAACTACACTGCCACACTTTCCTTCACAACTTTACCATTCATCTAAGGCCTAACAATATCACACCAGAGCTTCACTGGACTAGGAGGGTTTTAAACCCACACAGCTCTTAGACTTCCCATAGGCGTCCCTTACATTGGTCATTAATAGTAGAGCAATAAATCATCCAAGCACTCATTACAGAAATAGTATTACACTATTACTAAGGCCATATGACCAAATACTAGTCCCGCTCCTTTGGGATAGAGCATGGGTATTATACCACTTGTATACCATATAACAAATGTAGTTACCATTAACTAAAATAGAGTATGGCATTCACCCTTGGAAACCCATATATCAAATGCAGTCATAGTTAACTAAAATTGAGCAGGGCATTCATCTTTGGTAAACCCCATATCAAATGCAGTCATTGTTAACTTAAAACATAGCAGTGCATTCACCCTTGGTAAACCCTATGTCAAATGAAATCATGGTTAACTTAAAAAGAGCAAGGAAATCACCCTTGGTAAACCCTATATCAAATGCAGTCACGGTTAACTTAAAACAGAGCAGGGGGTTTTCCCCCATTAGTAAAATTCATAACCCATCCATTCATAGCCATACAAATATATAGCATGCGTGTTACACCATTAGTAAGCCATAAAATCAATTCAAGTTATAGTCTCTTAAACCAGCGCAAGGGAATCACAGCACCTTCTAAGTAACACATCCATCCATCCTAAGAACTGGTATTATCATTTTATGGACATTGGAACACACATTCATACACATGCAGATATATCCTGAGCTCAATAGATTTGTAGAAACATGAACACAGTAATAGAACCTATTTACAAAGATATCCAATTGAAGAGGGAACATCCACTTTCCACCCAACCATAGATTAGGCACATATGTTCTCTGTCCTCAATCACCCCTGAACTAACTATATGTGCCGAGAGCGATGGTGACCAACCTCAGATCTAGTTTCTCAATGCGAAACCACTTCCTAGCACAGAGTATTCACCCGCAAGGGTTTCTACTTTCTTGCATGCTTCACGAAACCCTTTCCTCCTTGTGTATTCCCCTCTTTATAGTTTTAATTCTAGCTGTTTTGAAGCTACAACCCATTCCCAAAGGAATCTCCATCAACCACTGTGTTTCCTCTTTTCCCAATGTGTGCCCTGCATCATCATGGCATTTCGACACCTAGTGTACTTCTTGAGGTTAACCCTTCTACCTTACCCCACTCTCACACACATATTTCCCTCATTTGACATGGTTGTCCCCATCCCTCATTTTTTCGTTCAAATAAAACATTTCGATTACATCTGTCCTTCAAGGACCTGTTGGCGGTTTCGAGAACCAACCAATCTTTAAAAAAATGAGTAAATTAAAATATTACATGAAAATGTTTATTGGATGGGGTATATTACATCCTCACCTCCTTATTGCAACACTATCTACAGTGTTCTTAGTATTCTTTCATAGCTTTCGAAAATAAACTGGGGTACTTCTTTCGCAAAACTTCTTCTAATTCCCAAGCCGCCTCCTCCAAGCTGAGTGCTTCTATTTCACCATCACCCGAGTGACGACCCGGTTCCGAAGTATTGTTTCTTTCCTATCTAGAATTGCATACATGTTCCACATTTTAGCATGACTTTGGTGACTTGACTTGTTCCTTCTAATTGTCCATCTATTTCAAGGTGATAACTAGTGCCGAAGCTCATCTTGGTTTCTAACCCTGTAACAAAGATTTCAAAGAGTTGGATGTAACTTAACATCCTGGTAACAAATTACCATTTTCGGTACTCCACAAAGTCAAAATAATTCTTTCGGGGGATATCTATGCCATATTGACAACTTTATAAGTTGACTTCATAGGAGAAAAAGAGAAAACTTGCTTAACTTATTCTACTACAACCATAATTGAATCATGTTGATTTTGTGTTAATGGCAAATCTGTGATGAGATCGAAGGATGTTACCTCCCAGTTCCATTCGGGAATGGGAAAAATTTGTAACAAACTTGTTGGGTGTTGATATTCGACCTTCACCACTTGACACCCCAAGCATTTAAATAGATAATCAACTAAATATACCTTTATTATGGGCCAAAAGAATTGCTTCATGAGATTTGTTATCATCTTTTGGTAACCAGGGTGTCCTACATAAGGAGGTTTGTGCATCTCATTTAAAATTAACAATTTTAATTTGCAACATCGTGCATGTATAATCACATAAAATCAACAAGAAGATGCTAAACAAATCAAATGTTGATTTGCATAAGCATCTTCGTTAGCTTCACAAGTATCCGAATTTGATTTTAGAAAACTATGGAAACGACAAGACCTTCCCCACCCCACACAAGGATGGTACTCAAAGTCTTGAGTGTACCACCTTTTTGCATGCTTTTGAAGGTGTGCATCGTAAGGTATCCAATTTTTGCGAGCTTCATATCACTTGTGAATACATATGAAACAAATCTCAAGCCAACATGCTAGTTTCACCACAACATCCAATTAATCCAATGTCAGGCTAGTACGCCGACTAGGTTCATCAGGAATGTATCAACCATTACCAAGCCACACTTGTCACTCTGTTTAAATTTTCAGTTCAATAGCCAACATTTTCCCCAAGGGCATGTTTTCATCATCTCACCTGTCATGATTCCTAAACATCAAACAATCAGTAACATTGGTAATCGAATCAAAATATGAATTTTTAATTATGTTTTCCTATAGAAATTAGATTTCACGACCGTGAGTTCATCCACATATTGTTTGGCTCTTATAAGTGGAAGCACGTATCCCCTATCAATTTCCACTTGCTGCCAAAACCTGGACAACCACACCTAGATTAACACAATTCTAAATCAGCCAAACAGTCAATAGTAATTAATAGAAAAATATAAAATTTAGAAATATGTTCTGTTCATAAATTAAATTTCACTATCATGAGATCCTTGACCCCATCTATGAGCATTACAAAATTCTAGGGAGTTATAAGGTAGTTTGGAAGTCACGAGGGGTTTATTCTATGCAAGTTATTATATTGAGAGTAATTTGTAATTTAAGTTATAAGGATTTTTCCTAGTTTCGAGTTTGGGATTATAAAGTGCTTTGAACATTATCAAAAGATACTTCATAAAAATACATTTTTTGGTATTGTACATTTTTTAAGCCAAATGATGGGGTCATGAAGCCCAGAAACTACATAGGTTCCACTTGATGAAGACCTTGATGCACTTAAAAATCCTTGAAGCCTCTGCTTGTTGCTTGATGGACATTGTTGATGATACGAAAAACTAAGTGAATGACTAGGGCCAAGACTTACAACAACTTGGAGTCATGGAACCCTTGGATATGGTTGAGCCATGAAGACCAGACTCTTATTAATAAAGTCCACTTTTACTTGTACTTGGTAAGGAAACCATGGAGAAGCTATTGAAACCATTTTCTAAGTCTATTGAACCCATCGTGCAATATAATGAAGTGAATACCTCTTAGAGCATACAAATGGTGGTATGCTCACCTTCGAATTCCTTCTTGGAGGATTGACTATTTATATTAAAAATATATATATAGAGTTTTTATTTATTTTAATGAAATGATAGTTTTATGAAATATATATAATAAATATCTATTAAAATACAAATATCTTTGTAAAGAAGTTATAAACTCATTATTTCCTTTATTATCATGTCATATATTTTTATGTTTATATGATTTAATTTTTATTAAAGCTGTGCATCTAAAGAAACTATGCTTCCTATAAAAACACTATACCATACCATACATCTAAGGAAACTATGCTTTCTATAAAACTTATACACCATAAAATACTTAAAAATGTTGGTTGACCTTTACTAGTATATATAAAACAAAATTATGTTTAAAAGATTTCTATAACCATAAAATTGTCAGAATTATCTCTAAGTTTGAAAAGTGTATGTGTTTTACCATACAATACTTAAAAATGTTGGTTGACTTTACCAATATACATAAAACAAAATTATGTTCAAAATATTTCTATAACCCTAAAATTATAATTGTCACAATTATCTCTAAGTTTGAAAAGTGTATGAGTTTTTCAAAATGTATGATTTTATCAATGGATAAATTAAGCCAAATTTGGTTGAAATTTTAGTATCTATCATAAAGATTTGAATATTGACAAAGAAGCAATGACCAATTATGATCATTAATGTTTTCCAAACAAGCACATTCATCCAAACAAAAATGAAAGAAAACAAAAAAAAATGATATTTTTTCATTCAAACAAAATTAAAACAAAAGGATTTTACAGCAGGTAGTACAATTAGCATATAAGATAGTTGGAGTTGATTCTGTTATAGAGCAATAAAGATACAGATACTGTTCAAAAATGTTTTTCAATTATTTCAATAAAGGGTTTGCATTGCACAGCTCTTGACAGAAAGCTTCATCCGAGCTGTACCGTTTGTCTCTGTGAATCAACATAATTTAAGGATCATTATATGGACAAGAGAGCAAGCTAGTTTGGTATTGTGTCAATTGTGAACGAGACAGGGATAGTCAAGACTGGAGAAAGTTCACTCAAAAAAGGAATTGATGAAACAATATTGGAATGACATATAAAATGATGAACATGTCTAAATGAATACAAATAAGTCAATTAAGGAAATTGTTTCAATAGGATTTGTACAACACTTGAGAAAAACCTGTATCCCAACTGTACCATTTGCCTTGGAAACTTGTTTTAACAAAGGGTTTGGCCAACACTCGAGAAAAAGCTTCATCCCAGCTGTACATTTACCTTGGAAATGTTCCAATAAAGGGTTTGCACAGCGCTAGAGATGGTGAGAAAGCTTTGTTTCAGTTGTTCATTGTTCATGAAGGGAGAAGGGATTCCAAAAAAATGGATGAGCTGCGAGTATTTTCCAGTTACATACAAAATGGTGGAGATCTTTAAATGAATACAAAGAAGTCAATTAGAGCAATACCTACCATTATTAATAAAGAGCACTGATCTCCATTGGGGAAAAGGTTGTTTGAACAAGGCAGCTCCCACAGCATAGCTCATTCTCCCTTATTTCTCTATCACTCTTAAATTCAGGGCATTAAACTCCAAGAAAAGGTCATTCCAGAGTAAGTAGAACACAGTTGGTTCCGGCGTCGAGTAGAGCATAGCGTTGTAGAAGTAGTTCCAAATCCATATCTTATCCAGTCCAACTTCTTCCTCTGTCACATACAAAAAGAAGAAAATGTCTAAATATTTCAGATTCATAAGCCATGCCGCGTGCACGTCTCTATTGAACAGATCGAGTAAGCGCACCGAAGATTTTGTTAGTTCCAACGGACAGGATTGGCATGTCGAGTGAAGAAAAAGGCAGGATATAAACTTTTTAAGAAATACCAAAATTGAGGTTTTCGTGAGAAAGACCAGAATTGAGGTTTCTAATTTCAAAAATGCATACATAAATATAAATGTTGGAGTGTTGTATTTGAAGATGTATATGCATGTGACAGTTTTTTGTTTTGTTTTGTTTTGTTTTGTTATGTTATGTTATGTTATGTTATGGTTAGTTATTATTAAAATTTTATAAATACTATGATATTGCTTGATTTGTTTTAGAAAATGAAAATGAATAGGTAATCTTATGATGTTTTGAAACTAGGGTTACAATAAACTATATTGTTGGTTTATATGTTATTTCTAAGTTTTAGTGTTAGGATGTTTTATTGTTTTAGTTTATTTTTGAAATAGTTTACAACAACATTTTGGTTCTTGAAAAAATTATATGTTGTTGTGTGTGTGTGTTTTTTAATTGTTTTATATTTAGTTTCTATATTTTATCGTACATTATTGAGCCAAGATGTGATTGTTTTAGTTTTTTTAGACAGAAACGACTAGATTGATATTTATATAAAACAATGGTGTAACCATTGAAATAGTACCATAGAGTACATAGATTCCCTTGAAACAATATATGTAACCACTGAAACAATACCACAGAGTGCATAGATGCCCTTCAGAAGCGGCATTCAAAATTCAAAAAACTACAGCCCTTATAGAGATTGGGTTGTTACCTCTAGTGCCCATATAGTTCAACATAGAGAGACAAAGAAAAACTTCTAGATACATGTTGTGCACAACTAAACTTATATAGATAAACCAAAAAACAAACTTCCTATAAGAACTTGAATCAATGTGTTCTCTCATCATGGCAAGAAGAAGAACCCATGAATGCAACAACTTCCAATTTCCCCACATTCAGTTCCATCTTTTCAGATTTTATTTCCAAGTCTTCTAGCATCCATGTTAGTGCCTGTTTTGTTAGGGAGATAGAACGGGAAAATTCCTTTCTCAGTTGAACCATATCCCTCTCAATTATTTCCATATGATTCCCTCCCTCATTATCCATCCTCTTGAGGTATCGATTCATCCTTTTGATCTTCTTCCTTATGTTCCTGATATCAGATTCAATGGACTAGACTAGTGCAGAAGACATCGTGGACTCTGAAGACATTTCCATTTTGGTGAGGACATCCTAAATAACAATAATATCAGTGAAATCCTTGCTAGTGAAGACGAACCAAAATTGGAGTCTGCGAGCATTTTGATAGCCTTGAATTATAACCTTACCACCCTTCGCAATCATTGCTCCCAAATTTTTCGGATGATCTGCCATAGACTTCACACACAGGAGATGGGACATGGTGCATTCATAAACTGGTCACTGCCTTGGACGAGACCCAGAGCCGTACTCCCCCATTAAGACTTGGGCCCAATTTGCACCCGTGAACCCATGCACCCACCTCATCCTAGTAGATTAACCACGATTTGTGGAGCTCAGCACCGTGCACCACGTGGGATGAGCATGTCGCGAACCCCAAGGACCATAATCCCTAGTCCTATGGGATTTGGAAAAAAGTGCTAGAATCATTCTTCACTAGGAGTCCTTTATCGAGGGTAGGGGCTATATTTGCGGCATGATCTGCTTTACCATTGAGTTTCCTTAGGACATGGAAGAAACCAATTTTATGAAAAGAGTTAGATAGACTTTGAATTTTCCTGATCAACTGTCGGATCTTCATCTGAGATGGTAATGAGTTGTCAGAGAGAAATTGGATTATTAATCTTGAATATATGACCACTACCAAATCATTGATACCCTGGTTTCTTGCTAGAAGGAGGCCTTTCCAAAGGGCCAGTGCTTTCGCTACATTGTTTGTTTCACATCCTAGACCCTAAGAGTAAGTTGTTTCCATTTTTCCATCCGAGGTGATGAGAACCCCTTTCCCCCTACTGCCTCTTGTGATTGTTTTATTATTCAAAGTACACCTCCTTATATAGGCAAGTAGAGCCAACATTCTCTATATTGGCCTTGAACTCAAGGGAATACATGTTTTCTAACCATGTCGATTTTGGTTGAAAATGAGGCTTTGAAAAATATCTAAATGGTGTAACTTAACCTAGAGGAAAGGAGGTGGCATCTCCACTAGTTATGGCACCATTGTCATTCGCAAGGTAGATTATTATATAAATCTTATTGAATTCCAAGAAAATTTTCAATTGTCCCCAAGAATGATCCTTTTCTAGTGAAAGGGGCTACAAAGAGAATGGAAAAGTCAATATAAACTCATGTGTTACTATTTATACTTGCTAGGAAATTGCATATCAAGCATTTGTTACACTTGAGTGGTGGGACATATCTTAAGTTGATGAGTTGTTATTAAGAACCAACCAACCAAATACCTTGGTCTTCAAGAAGGGAAAGATTTTGTGTTATTACAACATGTCTTACACATGGTTTTAATGTCATGGCTCCCTTTTTGTTAAGATGCTCTAAAACTAGGTGTTTTGGTCATATCTCAGAATTGAGCTCTTTATATTTTTCCATTTGAACATTTTCAATCCTTTCAACTTGATCTACAAGTAAATAATCTTGAATTGGACGGAGTAAGGTTTGATATTACAAAGATTTACCCATGGGTGTTTGTAAATGGCTTGTAGCCTTTTTGAAAAATATTTTCAAACTTCCAAACTGACCAATTTTGGCTTCTTTGTTGTACAATTCTGCTAATATGCATAGAGCCTTCTAGGCTATTCTCTTTTGTTCATGAAAGGATTAAACCACTTTGTTCGCTATCTGAACGAAAGGTCCAAAATTAAGATAGATTGTATCTTGAGATCCCATTCTCTTTTGGGGAAATCCAAAATTTAAGTGTAGTTCTTTTCTCATTAACTATCAATCTTTGCAATTCAAATTTTTTTGAAAGCAACACCACTACCAACTATATTACAAATTCCTAATTTATGTTTATATCCACTAGATGCATATCATTTTGAATGCAATGGTGTACAATAATATGTTAAGATCCATTGCACTAATCACCCTAACAATCCATTCCATTTCTATAAAAAACAATTGCTCCGTAGTGTCATATACCAATTAAATTGAGAATTGGGCCAACCTTCCTTGGAAAACTATAAATGTCGCATGAGAACCATTGAATACTTCTAGTCATTTTCTACTTCTCCATATGAATGATTGTCAAATAAATTATACAATAGTTATCCTTCTTACAAGTGGTATATATAACGCAAATCATCTTGGAATCTTCTCCCAAACTTGTTCAATACCTAATACCACAAGTACTTTAGAGATGTATCAATTCCAAAGACAATATCCAAGTATCTAAAAAATTGACCTTGTGCAATATTCTTCTAGCTAAAAAAAAATCAATTTGGAAAGTTTCCTAATCAACAAACTGTGTCTTCTCCTTAATCACCCATTATCGAATGCTTTAGCATATATGTCTATGTATATTGCATTTTTCCTTTGATAGAGCTTTGAGTGGGATTGGGGCTAATATTAGATTGATAAACAAAAGGAAAATTATGTAATTGTACATCATTTGAAAGAAGAATGCCTTGAACCTTTGCTTACATTTGAGTAGCTTCAAGAAGATAACCAAATGCATATGTGGAAATAGAATTGTCATGTAATCAAGGTGCTAAAGCTTCAATCATTTCTTGATGGATATTTGGAGTGGAATCACCTATGAAAAATGACCATGAATATAAACTCTTGTTGATGCATTTGAGAAAATAATCGAGACTACCCACTACTTGAGTAAAAGAAACTTCCAAACCTTGACAAAAAGATCATATTAAGGATGGAAATTCTTTCAACCATGTTGCACCTTCATCAAATTAAATCATCAAGAATATATCCTTTTCAATGGTCCCCTTACTGTTTCAATGTTTTTCCATGTTTAATAATCATGTTTAGCATGAATTAACCCTTAATCAAACCCATTTGTCCATGATATATCAAGCAATCTAATTGGGGGCTAACCTCTTATAGTGTTTCTATTTTGTTCCTTTTAGGAGTAAGCTTGATCAACCCCATATCCACTTCGTGACCCATATGGTCCATTTCTAATTTTTCATACATATGATTAGAAGATCGTCACCAATTATGCCCAAATAATCATAAAAAGTCACAAGGATGCAAATCTAAGTTGGAGAGATTTTCCCTCAACCATATCATGTAAAGCCTAGAGAATCCCAATTTTATCCAATGTTCAAGGAAGAAATTACTTCTCAAATATGGCGATTTTAATAGGCACAACCTACCTAATGAGTATTTTTTCCTCATTTCAAGTGACATCACAATTCCCTCAAACAAAGACTCTTTGGAATTTCATTGGAAAACGTTTTACTTATTCTATGCCCATATGTTTCAACTCCACAATATTTGAGAACTATGATTTTTAAGTTTTCATTATCTTTTTTTCCTATTAAGTACTCCAGATAGATTTAAGTGACATCATCACCTATTTGCCATGGTTAGCAATTTTGCTAGTCATTAATTCTTAAACGACCTTATTGTTCTCTTGGGTTAGTTTTCTGGAGCATTAAAGGTGGTTATTGGATATTGTACTATAGATATATTTAATTTATAAATACATATTGATTTGTCTATCTTTGACTACTTCTTCCTTTGTGTGTAGTGGTATAATTCATTTTTTTTGGTAAAACAATGGAAGCTTAGATGAAATTAGTGGTTTTTCAATTTGAGAGTTACAAAACAAAGTACTTTTAAGATCATGGAGTTATACGAAATACTTTTCTTTAAATTTGGAAAAGTATTATGGTTAAACTATAGGGAGTATTGTGATTGAAATTTGAGAAATATATGAAATATTTTTGAAATTGATATGTAAGTCTATATAATGGAATTTTGTATTCAAAATGATTATTTGTAATGTAGTTATAATTTTTTGTACTTTATAACATTTATAACATTAATTTAAGAGGTTATAGGGGATTATAATTTTTTTTATTGGTCGGAGTGAATTAAAATATTAAAGGTCTCCATTTTCTAGATTCTTAGTGATCCATGATTGGAAGGGGGTTATAGAGTTACCTCATGATATAAAAGGCATTGTAATTTTAGATGTTATTTAAACCAAAATTCATAAAGATTTAATCTCTAAACATTACAAAATTGTAGGGAGTTGTAAGGTGGTTTGGAAGTCACAATGGGTGTATTTTGTGCAAGTTATTATATTGAGAGTAATTTGTAATTTTAATTATAATAATGTTTTAAAGTTTGGAGTTTGGGACTTTAAAGTGCTTTGAACGTTATTATAAGATACTTAAAAAAAATACATCTTTTGATATTGTGTCCTAAATCCTCCAAAAATTTAATAAGGGGGTCGTAGAATCTTTATCTGTGTGCCTCATCCATTAGAGGAAATTTCAACTCAAAATGGGCCTTTTAACTCTAATTCAAATTCCATGCCATCATGTGTTATCCAATGAAATTGATTTAAATTTGAAATACCGTATAGGTCTTAAACACCTTTTTAATATAAATTTGGAGATAGGTTCCATTAAAAAACCTATTTTTTTGTTTGTATTTTCGACATATCTCCGCGTGTTTTTACTCAAATTTCAATCGGGAGAGCTCATTGGATGCGGAACTAAATTCTACATCCAACGAGTACCCACTCAACATACTTTTGACGAATGCCACTACCCCAAAAACAAGAAATACCTGAAAAAACGTGATGATTATGTCATCATCACGTTTTTTCAGGTATTTCTTATTTTTGGGGTACCGGGGTTAGTCAAAAGTATATTCTGCATCCAACGAGCTCTCCCGATAAAAATTTGAGTAAAAACACAGGGAGATATGTCGAAAATACAAACAAAAAAGTAGTTTTTTCTTTTCTTCCTCGAAAATTACTAAATATTATTTTATTATTTTTTTAATTTCTTTTACAAGGCCCATTTTGAGTTGAAATTTCCTCTAATGTATTGGTTCATGGTGGAATTTGACCTTGTGGATATTGGTGCATGGTGGTATTTTTATTTTCTAGAGAGAAACTATCTGATGTATAATGAATCAAGCACATGCACACTATTCTATAAAAATAAAAATACGAGAATAAAAGAAATAATATTATCAATCTAAGAAGGAAAGCAAAGGAAAGCCACAATTTGAACCTCAAGGAAAATTTGCTCACAAATTTGACGCATATTGCATAATAAGGTCATCTACAAATTTTCTTTGGTAAAGTCTTTGAATGTTTTTTGTGGCTTGTAATTAGAGTCATTTGATCTGGCCTGACATTGAATAGGGGGATCAAAGGTATTTATTTGTGACACATTGTTTTGGATATGTAAATCAATTCTCTAAATCATGATGTGAGTGAACATCAAAGATTTGTTCAATATTATGCACACTTTAATCAACATTGCACATGGAACAACAATTCAAATAAGCAAACATTCAGTCAATGATGTGACCAATATTGTCTATAAGTTATGCATAAAAATATTTATATTCTCAAAACTCATAATAACTTGATAAATAATGAATTGCATTTTTTCGACAAGATTCTAAAACCATACTTCTTCAACGTAATCCATTATTTCGATTAACATTTTTGTAAAGTGAACAAGAGGATATTGAGCACCATCTAGCTATGAATTAGTCATATCAATTTGATGAAGGCATTATGGAGATAAATAATCAATAGGATGAAAACACTAAGATGATATAAAACAGCATGGATAAATAGACTAAGGCAACTAAGGATAAATTTGAAAATGAAGGTAATTCTATAATACTTTAGGAAGAGTTGTAATTCAAGAGGAACAAATTTTTCCTAAGATATGACAAGACCGAGTTTAACGTTGTTCACATTACTAATTTGTCCAAACTTGTGAAATTTGTGAGTAATGGATTTCTTGATGATGATTTACAAAGGCATATTATTGATAACAAGTTAGATGAAAGTACCTAAACTTGATGATCAAGATGAGTAACATGAAGAAAAGGATGGTGGAAATGAAATTGATGATGATAATTTGGATGGTGTACCTAAATAGTGCCAACATTGTCACCAAGTTGGACATCATGAATTACAATGTGTTGATATTTAGCCATTGAATATATGTGGGCAAACAAACCACCTTGCACAAAGGTGTTGGAAGCGACCAAAGATTAAGATTAAAAAAAAGAGTAAATTTTGGATGGTTAAGTATGTGGCATCATACTTTGGAAGCCATGTTATTATAAAGGCCTTATCAATGGATTCATACATAGTTACATGGATGCTTGATCAACTAGGTTTCTTTTGTAGATGGACATGAATCTTTTGATTTAGGATTTGATTATTCAAGGCATGAACGAGGCCCACTTTATCTATTATTTTTAGTTGGAAATCGAGTCTATAGATTCCACTCAAAGATAGTATGTGTTAGCACTCAAAATTTCCACCTAAAATTTATATGTTCTTAATCCAAAAAAATTAGGAATTTTTGTTAGAGGGAACTCTTATTCATTCATCTTGGCAGAAGTTTGCATTCTACAATGGAAATTAGAAATGTTTCATATAAAGGTGCTGTATAATGACATTCTCACTCTTCAACATGCTACAGAATGAGCTACAATTCTGTAGAAAAAAGGTTATTGTGGTAATAATTCAATGCTAAAGAATCAAATTCAATTATACAACAAAGGTTCAATTCTATTAGTATGGAAGCACTATGGAATCCCATTAATTTAATATATGAGTGTCTCTTATCACAATCAATTACCCAGTTGATTAGGAACATGAAATGATTCATATACAATTCATCGAATGATTTATATTTCTTTCCTGAAAAAAGGAAAAAAGTTATTTCAAAAATGCAATTTAATCTCCACATCCATTTTATGTTTTGAAACACCTTATCGAGATTTCATTCTTCAACTACCATATTGTATACTCAGTTGTGGCACCCCATAAAGGTATAAATCCAGTGCATTATTAGCCTCACGTCATGATACTCGATGTTTATACTTCTAATACCCCTAGTTTTTCCTTGTATGAATTTGAACAAAATTATCTAAATGATATAAATATGTTACTATGGCTTCCTAGTGTGAGGCTCAATGGCAAGGCTCCGCTCTTGAATGGATATGCATGTATGATGTAAATATTTTATTTGGAATTTGTGTTTGGCTTATCATGCCAAACGGAAATGGATGCAAATATTATGTGCCTAAATAATAAAATGGTCCAAGAATAGATTTGTAAATTGCACCAAAGAGGCTATGATTCCACCAGAGGGGAAGAGGAAAGAGGGGCCATGGGAGACCAAATCCTTGTTTCCATGTGTCAACACTAGAAATCACCCAAAATTATGTCATGTGCCTTGAATAATCCAATTATCTCATTTTTTTGACTATTTTACAATCATTGAATGCATGTGTTGGGTTGGTGGAAAAAGTCATCTCATGTTGTTATTGAAGTATGGGATTGACTACGCTTTTGGGACAGTTTTTTCAGCTGTCAGAAGTCAGTCTGTAGCTTCCAGGAGTCCTTCCTTCTACTGTCACAAGTTATGCTAATTCTCTTGTCACCATTTTCTCATACCTATTGGAGTCAATCCTCACTCACACACACTCTCAAGAAGATCTACACTACTCAAAGCCTTGCATTGTTGTTCATGACTTGCATAACCAAAAAAAATTGAACTTAGGGACATAGATGCAAATTTGGAAGGGAAAATCGATGGTTGTAGTTGAGCCGAGAGGTTGGGCGAATTAGGGAGCCTTTCCCATTATTTTCTCCTGCTAGTGGATGCTTAAGAATCCATGACTTGACACTATAGGTGGTTCTTTAGCATCCTTAGTAGGTTATTCTTCTTATGTCCACAAAGAAGGAGCACTCAACAAGATGGATATCCAAAGAGAACTGTTGATCAGTGAAGGGGATTCATGATCCAAGTAGGGTGTTGTGTGGGGAAGGTATTATGGAAGCCAAGGTATGAGAGTTGAGTGAGAGCCATGTAAATATTTGAATGAGATTTTGGATACACAAAGAATATATCATGTTTTGGGACAAGAGAGAGAATCATGTAGGTGTTTCCTTCATCTTGGTGGCCTCATAGACCAGCTTTTCAGTGGCCTCTGAATGTTAAAGAATATAGGTTAGCAGAGTTCCTATGGTTGGTGGAAAATCGCTCTTACACAGCTAGTTTCTTGGATTTGGGTTGTTTAAATATAATTATTCTTATTTATTTGAATGTGAAATGATTTTAAATTATAGAAATAATGTTTATGCTTGCATATACATGTTCATTGTCTATGGGATGATTTATTTTCCACTATGTATGGTTACTTATTTTCTGCACATGTCTTTTATCTGTATGAATTTGTAATATGGGGGTTGGGGTTAAATTGGAAGCCCCAAATCTATGTAATGTTCCCTCTCGATAGTCAGATTGGGTAAGGGGGACGTTACAATCCTGAATGCAAACAAAAAAATTAGGATCTTTGTTGTTATAAGTTCTTTCAATGTCTTCAAGGATATAACAAGCAATAAACATAGGTTTTTCCAAATATTTGATTGTTACCTTGCCATGCTTAGTGGATTAATTATCAGAGTATCTCAGGAATCAATATCCCACATTTCTCTTTTGTCTATGGAAGGTGAGAGGTGGTTTATACGAAAGCAGTAAAAGACACGTTGATTATTCTCGTCATTTTCTGGTTCTTATATTTTGGATAGAATTCCAACTAAACCATAAGGAATCTTCCAAAATTGTTAAAAAACCCTTTGGGAGTGTGGTGATTTATCTTAATTGAGGGAAATTTTAAAAATTTTGCAATGGTCTGGGAGAAATTAGGGTCCATACAATATGAGACTTAGCAAAAAATTATTGCGATCATTTTTTGAACACCGAGTCATCATCTGAATGTCTCGAGATCATGGATTTCAAAGAATTTTACTTGAACTATCCTTAATTTCCTCCAAGAAATCATTGATGATTTCTATCTTTAGTTTATTATCAAAAGTTTATTCCACAAATCTTGTAACATCTTAAGTCTTTTAATTTTTATAAATTGGATAATTTGAATGTAGAAGGGAGTGGAATCTCTTCCTCTTAGAGAGACGTAGGGGGTCATAAGGAGCAATATTCCTATGTCTATATCTTCTCTAGAATCCAATACAACAATGAATTTTCATGTTCAAAAGTCATTTGCACATTGGTTAGATTGTGTATTTCTTCTCCTATGTTCGTATTTATTTTATCTAAATGCAAAAAATGTATTGTAGTGCATTAATGATCCTTGATAATTCAAATCTAATAACATTTATGATTCCATTTCTATTTCCTAAGTTTGCAAGTTTATTTAAGTGAAAGATTTATATCTTCTAAACAATGTTTAAAGATCAAAATATCTTCTTGTGAATGTTAAGCTAACTTTACTTTGCATTCAAATTCCTTCTTCTTTTCTTTGTTTTATATTTGGTTTGATATCTGAGTAAGATGCCAAGGAATTGTGAGACTTTAACTTTTTTGTTACATACTATTAAGATTTAAATATAATATATTTTACTGCCTTGTGGTATTGACCTACCTTTCAAAACTAAACAACTCTCACACTAATGTGATCCCAAGCTAAAGGTGTGCTAAACTTTCCCTTAAAGTAGTCAAATGACAACTTTTAGTGCAAACATCTTTTGGTGTCATTTCTAGGGATGAAATTGAAGATTTCCCCTGGGAGAATGACCATGATTAGATATGAATTTGATGGTGATATTCATACACAAATTTGGCTAGAGATATTTCACCTAGAGGCTCCACGGCCAAAGAATCCACTGGAACATTCACTAGTTCATAATGAAGAACTTATCCAAGCTAAGATCGCAAGCCAACATGCTAGCTGCATCACAACATCCAATTAATCCAATGTCGGGCTAGTATGTCGACTAGGCTCATCAGGCATGTATCAACCATTGCTAAGCCACAATTGTCACTCTGTTTAAATTTTCAGTTCAATAGCCAACATTTTCCCCAAGGGCATGTTTTCATCATCTCACCTGTCATGATTCCTAAACATCAAACAGTCAGTAACATTGGTAATCGAATCAAAATATGAATTTGTAATTATGTTTTCCTGCAGAAATTAGATTTCGCAACCGTGGGGTCATCCACATATTGTTTGGCTCTTATAAGTGGAAGCACGTATCCCCTATCAATTTCCACTTGCTGCCAAAACTTGGACAACCACACCTAGATTAACAAAATTCTAAATCGGTCAAACAGTCAATAGTAATTAATAGCAAAATCTGAAATTTAGAAATATGTCGTGTTCATAAATTAAATTTCACTGTCATGAGATCCTTGACCCCATCTATGAGCATTACAAAATTGTAGGCAGTTATAAGGTAGTTTGGAAGTCACAAGGGGTTTATTCTGTGCAAGTTATTATATTGAGAGTAATTTGTAATTTGACTTATAAGGATTTTTCCCAGTTTGGAGTTTGGGATTTTAAAGTGCTTTGAATGTTATCAAAAGATACTTCATAAAAATACATTTTTTGGTATTGTACATTTTTTAATCTAAATGATGGGGTAATGAAGCCCACAAACTCGATAGGTTCCACTTGATGAAGACCTTGATGCCCTTCAAAATCCTTGAAGCCTCTCCTTGTTGCTTGATGGACATTGTTGATGATATGGAAAACTAAGTGAATGACTAGGGAAAATACTTACAACAAATTGGGGTCATGGAACCCTTGGATATGGTTGAGTCATGAAGACCACACTCTTATTAATAAATTCCACTTCTACTTCTACTTGGTAAGGAAACCATGGAGAAGCTATTGAAACACTTTTCTAAGTCTATTGAACCCGTCTTGCAATATAATGAAGTGAATACCTCTTAGAGCATACAAATGGTGGTATGCTGGATCTTCAAAATACTTCTTGGAGAATTAGGTCTTGAACCCCCCCTCTCTGTCTCCCTACAGCTAACCTCCCTCTCTCTTTGTCTCTCCTCATGCCCCCCCTGTCTCTCTCCAACGTACGCTTCTCTCTATCTCTCTCTCTCCCTCCCTCTCTTTTTTTCCCCTCTCACTCTCCCTTTCCCTTACTCCACTTACCCTTCTCTATCTCTACCTCAACCCCCTAACACCCCCCACATAGATCTTTTTGTCTCTCTCACTCCATTTACCCCTAACAACCCCCACTCTCTCTCTTTCTCTCCACCCCTAATACCCATCTCTCTCTATCCTTAACCCCCC
>LPNX010346772.1:28762-111253 GCA_001517045.1 Pseudotsuga menziesii
TTATGTTAATAGTCGGCAGAGGGAGGCAGTGAATGGAGGAGGGGTGGCGCTTTGGCACCCAAGGGAGGGGAGCTCGGCTCCCTCCTCCTTTTACCGCCTCCCTTTGCTACGCTTTGCTTCCGTCTCTATCTCTGCTTCGGGTGCCGGGTCACGTGGGTATGAAACTCATAAGGGTTTGTTTCTCCGTGTTGCTTGTTTCTTGTTATATCAGATGGACGATGATCCCCACACTCTGATCATGTTTATTCAAAATTTCCTATTTTATTCGACTTAAATAAATCATCATTTCATTAAACAAGCCGTTACTTAGTCTCATCTTAACATGAAAATGGTATTAATCAGATTATATAACATTAAACGGTGACTTACTATGTCAGGTGAAGGAAAGAAAAGATATGAATACTTGTTGGGTGATATTGATATTGAACTAACTCTTTGGATGGCCCATACAACATTATGTGGGTGAGTAAATTCAAAGACAGAATAAACAACTTCCTGTGCTACAGTAGATCGAGAGGGATTACGTCCCTCCTCCTCTCTTCGTGGGGTCATCCTATCTTCCCGGGGTCAATGTGGGAGCCATGATGTTCAACGTCTATTTTGAAGGCATTGAACAGGTTGTTGGTTGATGAATGGTGGGCACTAACTATATAGGTCGACGATCTGAACATTCATGGAGACTCTCTCGACTGGGACGGTCTTTCTTTATGTCATTGGAAAAAACTACATTTTCCATTAAATACTTTGTTTCAGATTGTGACGATAGAGCATGCATATTGTGCTAGAGGTGTAAATTAAAAGATAAGCGATTAGAAAAATGCTAAATATCACTGAATTAAAATTGACTTATAAATAAACTTATTCTAAGTAGATTTCAATCTGAAATATTCTATATACTTTAAACAAACTATTTTTATGGCTCATTGGAGAGCGATTGACATTGAAGACATCACCGTTAATAAGTAACATGAAAATCCATTGAAAATATGGAAGGAAGGTCATAAACATTTAATACATTCCATGCTTTAATATGAATTAAACCTCAATTGACATGGAAGACATCACCGTTAATACGTAACATGAAAATCCATGAAAATATGGAATGAAGGACATAAACATAGGAGTACATTCATACTTTAATATGAATTAAACCCCAAGATGAATGGGTAGCCTCTCTTCAATGAATGCAATTGTCCTCTAACATAGTCGGTCATAAATTTTGCTTACTAAATAATCATAAAAATTCAGGTTTAATTATTTTAATTTAGTCCATTGGTTCTGATACATTTCATATATTTTTCACTATTTCAAACTATAATATTGTGAATAAAAATGGTTTTATTCATTTATTTTTTACCATTTCAAAGTATAATCTCTATTTTAGTAAGAAATATTTTATTCATCTAATAAGACCTTAACTTCGATTTTTATTTGAATGTTTGATACAATGGAACTTTTATCATTATCTCAAACTATAACATTGTGGATAAAAATTGTTTTATTCATTTATCTTTTACCATTTCAAAGTATAATATCCATTTTAGTAAGAAATCTTTTATTCATCTAATAAGACCTTAACTTCCATTTTTATTTGAATGTTTGATGTAATGGGAATTTTTAGCACATTTGTGATTATTCATGTGCAATTAAAGTTGGATTAGTGTGGTAGTGAATCTCCAAGTAAGGCTCTCGTTAGCGTTTGGGATTTCACGTTATTCTTATGGTATTTTAGCTAATAAGTTGGACCAATTAATACTATGTCACTTCCTAAGCACATTTACAAAATTGGTGAGTTCATCTAATGAATTGCAAGGTGCAAGACTTTCAATGTGAAGATATGTGGAGTATTTTTTCTTCTTTCATTTCATTGAGATCATTTATGTATGTCGGATGCAAAAGGCCCACTAATCTCTAAAACGAAACGAAAAAATCTGAAAAATATAGATCATTATACCATTGTCTTTGAGAACGATCAAATGCACTGAAGATCAAAGGAAACTTGAGCAGTGATTGGTGAAATTAAAGCATGAGAGTAGGTGACAAAACAAGGTGATCATTGAATTTCATCTTTAGTACCATTAGTTACCCCCGTTACCATACCCTCACCCTCCATCATGGAGTTCCTTTACTTAGTTGCTTAAGGACGCACGAGGAGGGGGAGGAGGAGGAGGGTTAATTTTTTTTAATTTTTTTTTAAATGCAATATTGATGTTAGGGTTAGAGGGTTAGGGGGTTAGGAGTGACTGTAAACATCTATCAAAATCCACAAGCGTTGATTAATTATCTCATATATACATTTTCAAGAGAAGGAGATTGGGTCCTAGATTTGTTCTCGGGTTTAGGTAAAAAAAAATTGATATTACATATGAAAGCATATTTCAACTTTTATTGTGTTTTTTCTTATTCAAAATTTTTTTAAGTATGCTTCTTTATGCTATTTGACTTAACCATTTTTTTGTTTTTGGTGATTGGGTATAATAATCTTACATGTTCCTTACAGAAAGGAAGAAATTGCATATCCATTGGTAATGATCCACTGCAATGCAATTATATCAAGCAAAGAATTAATGTAAATTAATGTTATTCAAGTTCTTCCAGATGAATTGCAAGAAGTTTGTTTGAAGAAAGGAGAGTTTGTTGATTAGTTTCATGTCTTAATAAAATGTTAAATTTGATAACTTTTTGATAAGATATAATAGTAATGTTTTTACTTTTAGATTTTATTTTAGAAATAAAATATCTCTATATATTGTTTCTAATATGTTATTTACAAATATATGGTATAGTTTTTCTTGAATTTATGTGAATCATCACATTTTGAAAAATAATATGAAATAGTATCATTTTTATACAAAAAATCTAAGAATATCTTATTTTAAAGAAAAAATTCCAAAATGTATAAGTTTTTCATTATAACTTGCTTCTAAATGTATGTTATTTTGTTAAATTTCTAAAAAACACACTTGAAAATAGAAATTAAAAATATTTTACGATAAAGATGATTCAAAGGCCCAAAAAAAGCCTCAAAATCAAAATGTGTGATACTGGTATCCACCCTTTTTGAAACAGAGGTAAAAATAACTACTAAAATTAGGAGAGAGAAAAACGAGAACTGTGTCGAGTTCTCGTTTCATAGTATAAGTGGTTAATTTCATTTGTTAAATTTTTAATGTATTATGACAATCGACATATTATAATCATAAAGATGATTCATATCAATATCAATATAACAATATGTAGTTTTTAAATCTCAAGCAATGTGCAATGTCCATGTATGTTGTTGAAAACTTTATATATATATATAGAAGGAGAGAGAGAGAGACTACCCTAATGCATCCAAGTACCTTGTTTCAAAAAGTGACGTCCCCGTCTCGTCTCCATACTCAAGTACCCTAGAAACTTAAGACATACTATAGAAGAATGAAAACCGAAACATTAAGAGCTTGGTTTCTAATTACCCTAGCTCTCCTATAGCCTCTTGTATCATGATTCTTAAATAGTTTCTTGTGTATTTGGCTAGTGGTGCATTGTAAGTAACTAGCATAGATCCATCTAAGATCTATCAAGCACCCAGAGGGATCCAATCTTTCCATGCAAACCTATTTTTAAAGTAGAAATGTTGAGAAAGTATATAATGCAATGTTTATGGGTTTAATTTATTTAATTTTTGCGGTTATATATATATATATATATATATATAGTTTTAAATAATTTAAATTTAATTTGAATCTACATGTTATTTTTAATAATATTTTATTATTATTTGTATAAATGACAAGTCGCAGCTTTAGGATGAAAGAGTTACACACCTCTTCCTTATTATGCCAATGTTGAAATAGACAACTGATATAAAATCACTATATTGTGCTCATTATATGATTGGTTTTGTTACAATTTAAATATTTACTTCAATTTTATTGAAATTGTTCTATATTTATTTATATCTAAAATAATGTTAATGATGTAAAGTAATCATGTTTTTTTTACTATCTCATAACTTTTAAAAAACCAATAGCCCTAAAGTAATCCATTAATACATATTCATTAATATATATGAAACACATGATTTGTGACTTTTAAAGTAACTTATCCTGGCTTGCCTACACATCTTAGACCATTAGACAAAACCAACGACTCTCGTATCTCCACCCTACAATATATTCAATATTGCTATGATCTCCACCCATAAATATATTCAATGATTTTCATTTGCACGTTCCATAAAGACTTGCTAAATTGATCACACTAATAATGATCAATTTACATTTAGTTATTTATTTTAATGATCAATTATTTAGTGATTTGCTAAATTGATCACATTAATGTGAAATTTAGCATTTGGCTCTTTCTCTCAGTCGATTTTTTTTTTTTTTTTAATCTTTTCGTTGGTGGGTTATTTATTTCGTACGATGTGTCATATGTCAAATGTCATATTGATTTTCACTTATTTGTTGGATAAAATATATAACCAACCAATAATTATTATATATAATGAAACAATTATAGATATGAATGTCGAAAGATAATGATTTGGCAATTGAACCGGAGTCAAATCGGAAATTTGAGTTGGCTAATCAAAGAATTGTTTTGGCAGAATTGTATTGATCTGGTGTGATTTGTCATATATATATGTGGGGGGGGGGGGAGTTATATTGTGGATCTGATTAATGGCCATCGTCCATGTTTTATGATTCCTCTTATATAAATCATTTATGTTATGTGTCATGTGATGTGTGTCTTTGTTTAATATTTATTTCATACTCACATGGAGTGTTGTATTTGTATAATCGTTTGGCATTTTGTATATTATGGTTCATCTTTGGAATGTAGTATATATGGGAGTGAGTTTAATGTGAAAGTTTAATAAAGAAATAAAGACGAAATGAATGAAGACTAGTGGGTATATCGATTGCTTTCTGATTATTAAGTAGCAGATTATATAGGACTACATAACAACAAAATTATGGGATTGATAGAGCTGATAATATTGTCACATGCCAAGCCAATTGCTCCTTAGAACCATGATGTAATATCTCCATTATTGACTAACTCACGAATGAAATGATAGCGAGTGTCAATATGTTTGCTCTTTCTATGAAAGACATTATGCTTGGACAATGTTATTGCAGAACTATTGTCACAAAATATAGGAGTTGGATCCTTTTATGTGTGTCACATATCCTTTAAAAGTATTCTTAGCCAAATTGCATGGCATGTTGTTGTGGTGGCTTCTACATACTCTGCTTCTGCAGATGACATGCTGGTAATAGGTTGTTTTTGAGATGCCCAAGATATCAGATTTGTACTTGAATGGAAAGCATAACCAAATGTGTTTTTCCTATCATCAATACTTCCTGCAAAATCACTATCAGTGTACCCTGTGAGAGTATTGTATCATGAATGTGTGTACCCAAAGGCCATATCCAAGTGTGTTTGCCATATCTCAAAATTCTTTTTTCAACTTTCCAATGAGAGTCTTTCGAAGACTCCATAAATCTAGAAAAAAGGCTGACAACATACATCAAATTAGGTCTAGTTGCAGTCAAATACATTAAATTTCCTAGTCCATTCTTTTATAGAGTGAAGAATTTATTGTTGGTCCATCATCATTCTTTGTTAACGTGGTCCCTAGGGTAATGGGGATTTATGTTGGTTTACATTTATTCATTCTAAATCTCTATAAAATATCAGTAGCATACTTATGCTGACAAATGAAATTCCCATGATCGGTTTGAGTAACTTCCAAACCAAGGAAGTACTTCATCAGACCTAGATAAGTCATCTCAAATTCCTTTGCATGAATATCATGAATTCTTCAAGCATCAAATTACCGGTGTAAATCATGTCATCAACATAAAGACATACAATCAACATTTTACCTTCTTGATTTGTTTTTACATACAGAGTGGATTCATTGTTGCTTTTGTTGAACCCATTGTTGATGAGATAGGAGTTAATCCTACTAAACCAACCTCATCTAGCTTGTTTTAGACCACACAAGTCCTTTTTCAGCTTAAACATTATGTTCATGACCTTTGACAGTATATCTTGGTGGATGGTCTACATAGACTTCTTCTTCAAGAATACCATTGAGAAAGGAAAATTTCACGTCCATTTGATAAACATGCCACTAATTTTGTGCTACAATGGAAAGTACAACTCTGATGGTATCCATCCTTGCTACAAGAGAAAAGGTTTCATCATAATATAAACCATCCTGCTATACATATCCTTTGGCAACTAACCTTGCCTTGTGTTTTTAAAGATCTCCGTTTTCATTCAAATTGGTCTTATAGCCCCATTTGACTCCAATATTGGTTTTGTTTGTAGGGATATCAACAAGATCCAAAGTTTGATTCTTCTCAATACCATCAATCTCTTAATTCATTTCTTGTAACCATTGTGCATCCTTTACTTCTTCATCAAAATTTGTGTGCTAACATGAAAACAGAGCACACTGAAGTTGCTCATCAATAACAAGAGTTTGCTCATATAACTCCCTCAAAATTCTAGTTTTTTGGTTTTGAGATGGATCATCTACTACTGTTTCTTCTAGTTTTTGTACTTCCAATCTTGGAAGTATGAGAGGTAGATATGAAATCTCTAAAAATTCTTGTTATTTTCTGTCTGACGGATCACTCCAGCATTTGTATTCAATGAACTTCACGTCTCTACTTGCCACAATATTTTTGGTGACAAAATTTTACAACTTATAAGCCTTGTGATGTACATTGTAACCAATGAAAATGCACTGCTCACTCTTCTTATCTGTCTTTCTTCTTAGTTCATCAAGTACATGAGCAAATGCAACAGAACCAAAAAACCTTAAATGTGCAACACTAGTCTTAGTGCCACTCCATGCTTCTTCAGGAATCTTGTCTTGGACACTCACCGTGGGTGATCTATTGAGCAAGTAGATTGAGCATGCAACAACTTCAACCCAATACTCATATGATAGCTTCTTGTGTGACAGCATGTTACGGGCCATGTTCATGATGGTACGATTCTTTCATTTAGCAACTCCATTATACTATGTAGTGTATATAGTGGTGAACTATCTCTAGATTCCATGCTGCTTGCAGAAATCTGTAACTCATGTGAATCATATTCACCCCCACCATCTGACCTGAGCACTTTAATGAACTTTCTAGACTGCTTCTAAATCAGGGCCATGAACTCTTTGAACCTAGAGAAGGTCTCTCATTTGTTCTTGAGTAAATAAACCCATATTTTCCTACTGAAGTCATCAATAAATGTCAGAAAATAAAAGCGACCTCCCATAGATTGGGTTTGCATGGGTCCATAGAGGTCACTATGAACTATCTCAAGATGTTCTTTGGCTCGAGATGTGGAAGTGGGGAGGTTTTCCCTTTGATGTTTTCCAATGATACAATCCTCATAGGAGCTGGATCGTTCATGTATAACCGGTAACCCCTTAACCATGGATTGTTTGTATAGGAGATTGAGACTCTTGAAGGGATGATTATTAAATCTATATTTCCATAACCAAGTTTCATTTAGACTAGAAACAATATGGGCTACAGACTATGGAAGGTTGGCACTTTTGAGACTGAGAGGAAATATTATGTTCTTTTTCATTTCAACTTTAGCTATGAGTCTTTTACTGAGGGTTTGTCATAAATGCCACAATATGTATCATAGAATTGAATGTCATACTTGTTCTGAAGTGATTGACCTATACTGATAAGATTGACATTAAGATTTGGTACATAGAAAACTTCATGAATAAATTTCTTCTCATTCTGCTTTGTAAGTATAGGAACAATACATTTTCCTTTTGTTGGAAACAAAAAGTCATCTCCTATTTTGATATTTGTGACAATAGAGAAATCCAAACTGAAGAAAAGTGACTTGTTACTTGTCATGTGATTGCTACAACCTTTATCTAATAGCCATAAATATGAGCTACAATGTTCTTCAATTGCTTGATAGGAGAGGAACATAACCTTTGACAAGCCTTCTTCTTCTTTAGAGACATTGGCTCTACCATTGGTTTGGTATGCTTTCTTCTTTTTGCATTCTTATTCATAGTAGCCATACTTCTTGAAGTAATTGCACTGAATATTGGACTTTTTAGTCCATCTCTTGCCTCTCCCCCTCTGACCTTGAGAGTTGTGAGAGTGCTTTGAGTGATTTGAATGTTCATGACTAGTTCTATCCTATGTATGAGGAGACCCTTGGCCTCTTATTCCTCTACCTCGTCCTCCTCTTCCTCGACCTCTGCTAAGGGAAGCTTGGGTGTTGAAAGCATTTATCACTGACTCTTCTTCTTGATTGAGTCGAGATTCATGAGATAGAAGGGATCTAGTCAATTCTTCTAGGGTAAACTAAGACAGATCTTTTGGTTCTTCTAAAAAAGTCACTACCATATAAAATTTCTTGGTGAGACACCTTAGAATATTTTGAACAACTACCTTCTGTTCTATAGGTTCACCATAGGTTTGAAATTGAGCTACAATTCCCAGAACCCTAGTCATAAATTGATCTATAGTTTTTGTTTCCTTCATTTTTAGACTTTCAAACTGAAGTCAAAGAGTTTGCAATCTTACTATTTTTACTCTGTATGTTCCCTTGTAGGCAGACTCGAGCATATTCCAAGCTTGATGTGCATTAGTAGCTTATGGGATCCATGGGAAAATAAACTCCTCAATGCAACTTTGGATCAACCATTTGGCTATGAGATCTCGGTCTCAGGGAGCTTCTACGACATTCTTCTAGGAATTAACATTGCGGCTAAAGCATTTGTATCAAGTTCTTTGAAGTTGGTTTCAACCATATCCCAACATTTGTTGAGCTGGAGAAACCTCGTCATCTCAATAGACCAAAACTCATAGTTGGCACCGATCAGTATGGGTGTAGAGATCTGCTTCATATTTTAGGTGCGTGTGCTAGTAGTAGCCATCTTCTTATGACTATTTGCTCAATCAAAGTAGATCTGGAGATCCGATAAAATATCTGGTCCTTTAACTCAGTGAAGCAACTTGTATAGCTAGCACAAGGTAACAGAAGGGTGCGTCAATAATAAAAAATTGTAAGTGAACATTGACCAACGCACTTTTCCTTCATACAAGGTGCATCACCTATGCTCTTTTTCTTCATACAAGGTGCATCACCGACACACTTTTCCTTTAGACGGGGTGCATCACCGATGCACTTTTCCTTCAGGCAGGGTGTGTCAGTTGTATCAGTGGCACACTTTTCCTTCAGATAGGGTGTGTTAGTGCTCCAAAAGGGTAAAAGAAGGAAAAAAACATGTCGATGTGTTCTCATATCGATCACAACCTCCAATAATATCTGATCTAGATGTGTGTGTGTGCTTTCCACTATGTGAAAAGGCTTATCCAAGACAAAAAGGAATGGATCGGGCCATACGCTCTGATACCATGTTAAAGTTTAACAAAGTAATGAAGCAAAAATGAATGAACACCAGTAGGCATATTGATTTCCTTCTCATTATTAAGTAGCAACATATATAGGACTACATAACAACAAAACCATGGGACAATACCATGGGTCATAAAATACTATGGGTCACTAATCAAGATAAGGTGACCAAATCAACAACTCAACTAACTAACTAATGCACTATTGACTAGTGAAATTACATTTCTTAACATGTAAGGCCACTAAATCAAATGGCAATTTAATGTTCACATCGATTACATAACCAGTGATTTTATAAATGATGATAAATGGTTATCATTAATTGCTTTTTATTTATGATTTGGATAAGTACCAAGATATTTATATAATATTTGTGAATTAGGTGGTGTGGCTCTTGAATGAACGTGTATTTTTTACAAATAGCTTGGCATATGCATGTATATTATTAAGAGTTCTTCATGTGAAATGGTAGAATTTGGAGCGTTAGGCTTGATTGTTGTAAGGTGTGTGGGATAAAGTGAGTTGCTCCTTTGTGACCATTAGTAGTGAGCCATAGAAGGTAGAGAATCAGATTTCGGTTGCCTTAAACACCGCATTAATCATTGGCTATAGAAGGTAGAGAATCAGATTTCGGTTGCCTTAAACACCGCATTAATCATTGGCTACCATGCCTTTCCATAGTCATGTGAGGGCAATGAAACTTCCGAGTGATAACGGTGTGCTTTGAAACAAAATCTTAAACTTAGGACCAAGCCAAGCATGGGCTTTTACCTTTACGTTGATAAGTATACATTATCTACAGTAGAAATCCCTCTATATTACATTTGATCACGATACCTTACTGATTGTGTGTTCGTAAAGGTTGGATGCTGACTCTCGCTAACTCTGTTGAGTGCGGGAGATTCTTAATTGTAGCTTCAGCTATGACGTTTCTATTGTCATCTTCTTTGTGGCTTCTTCCACATGAATGAACTTTTCTTCCATTCGAAACGTGAAAATGATAGTGGGTTGCTTTCAACATTTTTAAAATAAGTTAATCACCTCTTGCATTCAAAATGCTTTTCTATACGACACTATTTTAAGTCGAATCAATTCAAAACATGCTAAATTTGTGATCCAATCCATCATCCTTGCAAGTTGTATTTAACCCCAATTATTACAGTTGTTTAACATGCTAAAGGAATTTCATAATTTTTAAAAGCACTTAAAGTCTTGCCATTATTTTTAGATAGAGTTCAGATGGGACTAGCAGTAGTATAAACCATAAGTGAGAGTGTTTCATTCTCCTGAACCTTTCAGCTCAGAATGCCCAAAAAGACACTGATGGTGTTGTTTGTTTATCCATTTATACAAATCTAAACAAAATGCCAAGGGTTTTACTGTAAATTCAAAAATGCGAAGGCTTTCACAGTGAATTCAAAACCCTGGATCCCACCGCTTACATGTTTATCCATGAGAATCGTGAACCGTGAGATTAAACCGTGAAATGTGAACTGTTAGCTTTAACTCGTGAGCTCCAATCATGAAATGTGAACCATGAGCTCCAACTCGTGAGATCCAACCGTTAAATGTGAACTATAAGCTCCAACCCTGAAATGTGAACCGTGAAATCCAACCAGTGAGTTGCAACCGTGAAATTTGAACCATGATTTCTAACCAGTGAGCTACAACCGTGAAATGTGAACTGTTAGCTCCAACCCGTGAGCTCAAACCGTGAAATCCAACCAGTGAGTTACAACCTTGAAATGTGAACCGTAAGATGGTTGTTCAACCAGTGAAATGCTTTACAATATAAATCTAAAGGATGAGAATCACCATAAGTGGTTAAAAAATAAATTTGTCAAATGAGATTAAGGGACGACTACCAACTAATCCCAAATGTACCCAAATATGAAATTTGATGAATTGCTTCATCACCTCCTTAAATAAATAAATAAATGTAAATTAAAAACCTTCCAAAATGTAGAGATATGGATCTACATAACTACCATCTGACTTTATTAATGCCCATGAAAGAAAAAAACATAGTTTGATGCCTAGAATGGCAACTTTGACACAAATCCTAAAAGTTGCACTAGCAAAACATAAATGAAATCATTTGTTTGGAGTCAAAGAAGCCAAATTTTGGGGTATTTGAAATCAAAGAATATTATCATAGGGTTCCCATTGCATTTTATGGTTCAATGGATTTCCAGACATTTCTATTCTTTCTCAAACATAATCTATATGTGATAATTATTATATTAACAAGGTAATGACTTAATCGTTCCTGCAAGTCAAAGCAAACCATGAAATCATACCATGATTCACCCATGTGGAATTACTAATACATGGTGATCCACATGATTCACCCATGTGGAATTACTAATTCATGGTGATCCACTAGAAACATCAAGAATGAAAAAATAATAATTCTTAAAATGCAAGAAAAGTTGTTAAAACCATTGATAAAATGAATAAAAATGTTTAAATTCTATTGTAAAGATAGATAATGTTCCATGGTGTAGGACCCGTCGAGGAGAGTAGAGAGATCTAAGACAAAATGAGAGCAAACATCATGTATGACATTGTGATAGATCACCCTCTCTCATATCTCACTAGCTTAATGATCTTCGTATTTTATGTTGTGATTTCATTTCAATAAGAAAAAAGGGAATATCCTTTTGTATTCGTATTAGGGTTTTCAAGACTGGGTTTTTCAAAGATAAATAGTTCATTTATGGTGTTCCTTGTTGTATATTTATTGTTGTAGTTCTGTTTTGATACTTTATTAGTTAAATAATCGATATGGTGTGTTTATTTTTTTGTTAGATAGTTGAACTTAAAAAAAAAGTAATATTCATGAATTCAAGCATATAGTCACTTTTGTAACTACAAGTTTATGATAAGGTTTTGGAAACCAAGCTTAAGGATATACAAGGAAATTTACAAATCAAAGGTTGTTATTAGTGATTTCTTATTTATTCAAGTTACCTCGATATGCGATATGTGGTATTAATGTTGAAGGCCCTATACCATTAATTTAATTGGGTTATTATTCAATGTGTTTACTCTAAATTTTCTAAAAAGAATTAGCTCAAGGGTCGCCGCAATTTAACAATGTTCATCAGATTTTAAAAAACATTACCTCTACAATAACAAAAAAATATAAATAAAATAGAGATAATTTAGAATGACTCATTCGAGGCCAAGATTTTCACAATTTTGAGTCTTTTTTATCCTCGCTCATTGTATAACATAAAAAACTCAAACCATTCAAGATTTTATTGGTTCAATCTACATGTCCAACCTATTTCAAGATGAACCAAAAACACGAGTATTTCCATAATTAGACGCATGCACTTCATGTCAAACCTTTTCAAAGATGAACAAGGAAGGTTGCTGAGCAGCCTGCCTAAAGTTTGAACAAGAAGGGGAGACTTGGGTTCGTGGACATAGCTCTTTTGTACCCAGTTTATGGTGAGAAAAATGCATAGATGTGGTTGCTATCAAAATGAAGAATGTAGGTGCGTTTTCCACGTACACTCTTTGCACTTCGCTTTGCCTGCGTCCGGCTGTAAACATGAGATGAATCTGTTGTGTTCACCATTGAGATGAAATGGCTGGTTCTTTAAATTAGGTTTTTTGAACAACACAATTTGTGCAAACAACTGATTGTAATGCCTTTGCCGCTGTAGATCAACACGTTTTCTTCTATTCTCGATTTTCTTAGACGACGCTGTGAAGAATAGGTCGCCATTCGAGCACAGAGCGTGGAGCACTGTGAAAATTATCAGAATATTATTTGATCTAATTTTGTGCTTTCTTCAAAGAATCTAGAAATTCAAGGAAAATCGCATCCAAGTCATGTTACTAATGTTGTAATAGTAATAAAACGGACGGCTTCTTGTGCTATGGGTCTAGTAGTTGAAATTTACAAGGTTCTTTCAAGTCTGGCTCATGCGAAGGGATCCTTAGAATCATGCATCTTTTATCGGCATGCGAAGTCTTCTTTTGATGATCGAAGCATCTTCACTAAATTCTTCTGCTAAGGAGGCAGAGCGTATAAAAGAAAAAGGAGCTTAATAAGGAGAGGGGTCATTTAGTGCTAAGAAGTGCCTCGCCACCAAGAAAACAAAGTGCTGCTATACGCAGAAAGCAAGACGGAAGGGATTCTTTGTGAGCCAGCTAGGTCCAGAATAACCCCAAAACTTCGCTGAGTATTAATAAGAGCAAGTGAAGTAAGATAAAGTTCGCTGCAGTTAAAGGTCAAAGGTCAAGCTAATAATCTCAATGCATGCTACATAAAATTACATAGTTATATTGTCTTAATCAAGTCTTATGTTTTAGTAGCGGTCTAGAGCTCAACCATATCTTACTCCATGGCCTCCCGGAACTTTGCTACCCACTAAATAAACTTGAATCAGAGAAACTATCCAATTTTCATCCCTTTTTATCTTCATCAAGTTAGCAATAGAAGAGAACAAAAACAAAAGAGGGAACACACTGTGTGCAATTCAGTTCCCAGTGCAAGATTCCTTCCAAGGGCGCATAGAAACAAAACTAAAAGAGATCACAACAAAGTGAAAAAAGATGTCAATAGCCATGGAAACAATCTCATACCTTTAGCGATCCATGAGACATCCATGCAAATCTTCCTCCCCCAAATTATAAAGCAACTATGTTAGCCCACTGAAAATATATTTATATTGCAAAGAAATATATACTTGAAGAAAAAAAATACACTTAAATAAGTATAAATAAACAATTAAGGCCACATAATCCTTCACAAACTACGTTTTAAAATTTTTGGACAAACTATTTACGTAGGCATGTTGATTATATAGTTCAACTCTTGGAAGGGCACGATGAGGTTGAAAGGGCATGCCTCATGACTTGCTGAAATGGGTGCTAATTCCCTGAGTAGAAATGACAACATTTCATTTTCTTTTAGACAGAAAATAAAGAATAATTGTAAAAAGGACAGCATTTTCCATCTAACAGATGAGATTTCCTCATGGTCTAAAGCGCTACACACAGACCATGGCATTTTTACGAAAAGAAACATGGATACATATAAAAATCTGAAGTTGAACCAAGACAAGAATTTTTAGTGTGACCAGAAGAATTAACTTCAACAAACATCATTGGAGTCCATCGTTCTCTTATATATTTAATATAATATCGCATACTATACTGGAATGTGGAAACAAAGAAAAAGTTATGCATCAATGCTGCTGTGAACAGGCCTGTCAAGTATGCTCAGTTAGTTTCCGTTACAAATGATAAAAAAAGAGTATAACTCCGGGTCCTTGCCAAACCCTAACACCCTTGCATCATTGTGATAACCGCTACTGGCTGTGATGATAGCGGTGACTAAAGGCTATTCTAGATTAAGCTTAATCATCTTTTGTACATGGATTTAACGTGGCGTACTGCTTCCCGTTGCATGGTTTGAAAGTTTCAACATGGTCGGCAGGGTGCATGGCCTCAACCTAGCAATGTAGGAATATCTCTATATGCATAATTTGCATATTTTCTTATTACAGTCCAATATCCAATACATGATCTTCCAGAAAATAAAATCCAACTATAGTCAAGATCTACCTTTTAAAGTGTTGCATGATAAAACATTGCTGATTTATGTTCATTGTTGAATTGATGGTCGATCATTTATATTCAAGAAATCAGAACAATATAAGGAGACGAAGAAGAAATGCAATGTGAACAGTTGCCAATCTAGTTACGTAAGGATGTATTAGGGTTACAGGAAATGAATGGTAATTGGTTATACGCATTATAAGGAGGCCTACTTTAGCATGTGCTTTTGTCTTAAAAGTGGCATGTGCATTTCCTTTAAAAGCGGGAAAATATGGGAATGATTTTGCAAGAGACGTTGAGGAAGCTTTTCCACAAGTGTGGGTGGTGTTATGCTATTTTCTGTAGGCTTAAACGAGGAAATCGAATGTCTTAGACGCCTTGAACTCTCCCTTTTTGCAAGATTGTAATGAAAACAACGCTGATTAGTGACCCAAGTTAAATTCATTGTGAACAACAATTATTGAATGTGAATAAAATGCATACGCATAGTTCTCAGCTATCTAAGCAATGCATCACTTTAATAGAATATACTTCTCAGCTTTGGATCCACTTGCTAGCCCCATAAGCTCATAACTGGGTTGATAATGATTATGGACTGTCATATGGAAGCACTTTTGAAAATTTGTAAGCAATATTTAGCTTCTTTTGGAACTGTCAAGAGTTTGTTTTTTTTGTTTTTTATCAAGATTTTTTTTTAATCAAGATAAGAAGCCCATGTTGCTTACAACATCGAATTTAAGGCTAAAGTCGCGTGCTTACTGAAACTTAAAAGCATTTTTGAAAATTTGTAAGCAGTATTTAGCTTCTTTTGAAACCGTCAGGATTTTTTTTTGTTTTTTATCAAGATTTTATTTTATCAAGATAAGAAGCCCGTGTTGCTTACAACATCGGATTTAAGGCGGGGTGCTTCCAGAAACTGAGAGGGTTCTCTTAAATTAAAAGGGATGCAGAGGGATAAGGGGGCGTCTTACCTTTTCTAGTTTGTGATCAGTTGATCTATGAACCGGGACATTTCCAATGATTTACCATTTTAATGGAATATATAGGGAAACCGTTTCTGAGCACGATTGGTATAAAGTTTGTATTTCCCAATTACTAGGGAGTAAAATTATGGGTTATGATTTTTTTCTAAAAAAATCATGTGCAGAGACATATTTCATAAAGAACCATGTGCAGAGACATACTGCATAAAGAACGCTCAACAATTAGATGTCCCACTTGAGGGTCCATGTTGCATTTTTTTTCCAAAATTCGAAGCTGGAAACAAATTGAGGTTGTTTGTTATTAACAGGTGAACTCAAATTGCATTTTAGATATTTTGGATACTTTTAAAATATGCCATTTTGTTTATAACCGAAATTGGTGATTGGTGACTGCTGAAATTGCATAGCGGTGAGTGTTTTTTATTTGAAATTGAATGAGAAAGCTTCGCTTTAGCATCATTTAGATTAAGATATTATAGTTATGGATTGAAAAAAACAGTGGAGTTTTGTACAAGGACGAAGGGCAGTAGCAGTAGAGGTTTGTTTTTAACTTGTGACATTGTTTTGACATTTTTTATCTGTAAATATATTTTGTTTGAGTTTTTATATGGTTAACAATATGTAGTTTTTAATGGATTCTAAAACACTGAATACATTTGCATATTCTCTGCATTCCATGCTTTGTTTTACATAAAATAATTAAAGCCATTGCCAAGGAATGGGTACCTACAGGAAGAAATGAGGTAGCATACGCACAAGCAATGGGTACCTGCAGGAAGAAATGAGGTAGCATATGCACAATTGGATGGTAGCAAAGGCTCTGCTCTATGATCCATCTCTGCTGACTATGTCGCTTGATTCGGTGATTTAGCCCATACAAACTTGTAGGTTCAATAATATCTTTGCATCAGTACAACTACCTACAACAGGAGGGAAGTAGATAGTGACTATGCAAGCGATTTAGTAAAGCTATTCAATAAATGAAGTAGATACTGACTATGCAAGTGAATTAGTAAAACTATTCGATAGATGAAGTAGATACTGCCTGATCCACCCACCATATCGGCATGAGCCTGCCTTCCTACTAGTATATTCGGCTTTCCCAAAAGAAGTGGCCCGATTCTTTGGCCTACCTATTATCAGTTTACTCCTTATCTATGTTCTTCACTGAAAATTGATAGTAAATACGTACATAGAAATAATGCTTAAATCTAGTTAATTTGTAGTGAAGTTCGTCAAACCAATTCACCGAACATATTTTTCCCAAACAACCTCATTGAAATTGTAGACCTTCATCACTACTCTTACATCAAATAAAAATGATCACATGATCCACATTTTTTATACAAAAAAATCCCTTTCAGTAATGATTTTGTTAATTTTTCTCTCATTCTTACAACTTCTTTTAAAAAATAAAACATTACATTTTAACAAAAACAACAATTGAAGTAGCAAACATACACCACATGATACACCTATAAAGATCCATTTCATGCAATTTAACAAGTTGAAACATGTATCATATTTCCATAGTGTAGTCAACTACATGTCAGTGTAACCAACATTAAAAACATAGTTTTATGAATGTCCCTCTACTCAAATATAATTATATATATTATATGAACAATTCCAAAATGCATAAATGTTAGGTATATATGTCATGCATGATTGAATAACATGCACAACTACATAATAAATCACTCATGCACACCTGTCAATCATGTGGAAATTGAACCCAAGAGATAGAACAATTACACTCACAAAATTGCTAATCAAACATGCAAAATTAACACCAAAGGAGAATGAAATTGGAGCATAACACTAATCTATATTGAGTAAGTGTACAATAACCAACCTTATGAAGTAATAGGCTGTTGTAATATATAATTACATGAGAGGTTCGAATGCATAAGGATTCCATTCGAAATAGTCAAAAAGCAAGCTTACTAAATCTAGTCAAATCCCCCATAGGTGCATAAAGCAGTTTTCAAATCTATGTAGATGCTCATGAATTTGATAATTCAAATGGGAAAACTAAAGAGGGATGGAAAGACAACTCATACATGCTTTTATTTGGAGAAAGGAGGGAGGATGACGTGGAAAAAAAACAAAGAAACTACACCTAGACTAGCCTTTTCTTTTGCCTTAAAACAACTATAAAGCAAGGCAACTTTTCAAAAAAAGAATATATGCGCTTTAGAGAATCTGGAATAAACAAGACATGCTAAAATTGGTTTCCAGGATGTTTCCCAAGCGCTCCATGACTCAGTTTTAGCAATTGTTGACTTCTAGGACACGTAGAAGGCAAGTAGCATAGAATGGAATCTAGGAATCAACTAGGTAATAAGACAAAAACAATTAAATTAATGTCTAATGTAGGTAACTATGGGTTGATTATTCTAACACCCCCCCTTAAGCTTGACTTTATGAGTAAATATCAGAAAACTTTAGGCCCTAGCAATAAGGATTAGTCGCCCTTTACATACTGCTTGTCCATACAACCAAGGAAAGAGGCAAAAACCCAGTGGAAAATTCCTCCCTTAAACATAAAAAGAAAAAACAAAATTTAGAAATCTTGTCATCAATCATGCTTCACAGCATGATCAGCAATCCCCAGCAGTGATTTGAGATTGCTGAAGGTCTTCTCATAAACCAGCGTAGATCCAAATCCTAGGCTCTATCAAGCACCGAGATGGATCAAATATATGGGGGTGCAAACCTCTTCTTAGGCGCTCTACAGCCCAGTATGGGGGAGATCTTGTAACGTGATGTAACGTTACTAACGTTTGTAACATGTCAGCAAAAAATATTAGTGATAGTGAATATTATGGGAGAGATCTTGTAACGTGATGTAACGTTTATAACATGTAGGCAAAAAATAATAGTGATAGTGAATATTATGGGAAATAAATTTTCTAATAGGCCAAAATAAAACAATCTAATATGGGGGAGATGTTGTAATATTTCTACCTAACAAAACAATAAAAAAGTAAAAATTTAATTATCCGTAAAAAAAATGTAGGTCAAGAAAAAACACAAAATTGAATTATCCCTAAAAAAATGTGGTCACTATCACTATTATTGTTTGCCTACATGTTATAAACGTTACATCACGTTACAAGATCTCTCCCATAATATTCACTATCACTATTATTTTTTTCCGACATGTTACAAACGTTAGTAACGTTACATCACGTTACAAGATCTCCCCCATACTGGGCTGTAGAGCGCCTCTCGGCGCAAAAACTTTGGTGAAGATATCTGCTACTTGTTTTGAAGATGCACAAAATAGTAGAACAATGGTACCATCATGCACAAGATGTCTGATGTAGTGCATATGAATCTCAATGTGCTTGGTTTGTTGTTTCTGAACTGGATCATTGCAGATTCGAATGGTACTCTAACTATCACAGTAGATAATAGTTGAAAACTCTGATTCGAAGCCACATTCTCTAAGTATCCCCTGCAACCACAAACATTGAGTTGTTGTATTTACAACTCCTCTATACTCTACTTCTGTAGATGAAAGTGCTATGGCACTCTGCTTCTTGCTTGAATAGTTGATTGGTCCTTCTGCAAGCATGAACACATATCCTGATGTAGACTTTTGATCTATGTTGTCACCTTCCCAATCACTGTCAGTAAATCCAATCAAATCAAGATCGGATTTTGCTTTGTAGAAGATCACATGAGTTCTTGTTCCTTGAACAAAGTTTAGGATCATTTTGGCTTCTCTCCAATGGATCTCATGAGGCTGATCCATGTATCTTGAAGCCACACTCACTGCATAACATAGATTACGTCTAGTGTGTGTAAGATAAAGCAAACACCCAATCAATTTTCTATACAGTGTATTATTTACCATAGGAGAAGAACCTGCTTCTTCAAGCTTAACTCCTGAAAGGAAGGGAGTCTTTCTTGGTTTGCAATATTTCATGTTGAACTTGACGAGAAAATATGAGGCATACTTGGACTGATGTACTTTGATTCCATGTTGGGATTGATCAATTTTGAGACCCAATAATTGGCTTAACAATCTCAAATCTGTCATAGAAAATGCATGGTTCATTGCATCCTTCAAGGAGGCAATCTCTTTTTTTGAATTTCCTGTAATTAGTAAGTCATCCACATACAAGACAATAATCATAAAAGAACAATGAATCACCTTCAAATAGACATTAGTATCAGACTTGCATCGAACAAAACTCAGTGATAGAAAAAATGCATCAATCTTGGAATACCAAGCCCTGGGGGCTTGCTTGAGCCCATATAATGATTTCTTTGACCTGCACACTAAATATGGATTAGAAACAATCCCTTTAGGTTGCTGCATGTAAATCTCCTCAGTGAGATCTCCATTTAGGAAATAACAATTCACATCCATGTGATGCACTTCCCACTGCTTCGAAGCTGCAATGGCTAGAGCTAGCCTTATGGAGTTCATCTTTTCCACTGGTGCAAAGGTTTTATTGTAGTCAATACCATGTACTTGTGAGTAGCCCTTGGCTACCAATATTGCCTTATATTTCAAAGGTGAACCATCAGTAGCAAACTTAGTATTGAAAACCCACTTACATTAAACTAGCTTCCTCCTTGGAGGAATATCAACCAGTTCTCAAGTGTTGTTCTTCTGGAGCAAGTTGAATTCCTCTTTTATGGCTGTTTTCCATCTTGGATCATGTGCTGCATCTTTATATGTCTGTGGATCTGATTCAAACATCAGATAACACTTCTCAACAAATAGAGGATCTTTCACACAAAGGGCACTCTCAAATTGAGATCTAGTCCTCCTAGTGTCATTAGGATTTCCAGCTAGTTCCCTAGCTGGATGAATGGTCTTTGCTGCCCATTTTGGTCTTGTAGGACTGTTAGGATCTGCAATCAAATCATCATTATCAGACATATCAGAATCAGTAAACTCATTAGTCTCTCCACTTACAATCAATCATTAGAGGAAATTTCAACTCAAAATGGGCCTCCTAAGGAAAATTAATAAAATAATAGTTAAAATAATAAAATAATATTTATTAATTTTAGAGGAGGAAAAGAAAAACCTATTTTTTTGTTCGTATTTTCGACATATCTCCGAGTGTTTTTACTCAAATTTCGATCTGGAGAGTGTCATCATCACGTTTTTTCAGGTATTTCTTGTTTTTGGGGTAGCGGTGCCCCTAAAAGTATGCTGAGTGGGTACTCGTTGGATGCAGAATTTAATTTCGCATCCAGCGAGCTCTCCCAATCAAAATTTGAGTAGAACTCTAGGGAGATATGTCGAAAATACGAACAAAAAAAGTAGTTTTTTTTATGATACATATCACCAAATTTATATTAAAAATTTGTTTAAGAGGTGCTCCCTATTTGAATTTTAAAGAATTTTGATTGGCTAATAAATGATGACATGGAATTTGTATTATTTGTGGAAGGCCCATTTTAAATTGAAATTTCCGCTAATGGTTTCTGGTGGTGAAGATGACTCTCCAACTTCAACTGCTACTAAAGGATCTTCTTGGAACTAAACACTTCTTTCAATGAAAGATTTGTTAGTGCTCAAGTTTATCAGGTTGTACCCTTTTGAATCTTCGAAATAGCCAACAAATAGGCACTCTTGGATTTGGGGTTGCAAAGCCTTCCCCTTTTCAGTTGGAATTCTAGCCCAAGCCTTTGAGCCAAAAATCCTAAAATGGGGCACATCTGGCTTGTGCTCACTCCAGGATTCGAAAGGAGTCATACCATCAAGTTGCTTATGAGGCACCCTATTCTTGATGTAGGATGCACAGTTTATAGCTTCAGCAAAGTCTTAGCCTCCATCATGCAGGTTGCTCTCTCCTTCAGTGATCTGTTCTTTCTCTCAACAACACTATTTTGTTGTGGTGTGTAAGGGACCGAATGATGCATCTGAATACCTATATATTTGCAATACTAAATGAACTCAAACTCGACATACTCACCACCATTGTCATATTTGAGGATCTTGAGTTTCCTGCCAGGATGGTTTTCAATCAAGGCTCTAAAGACTTTGAAGAGGTCAAAAACTTCAAACTTATGCTTTAGGAAGTGAACCCAACAATACCTGGAAAAGTCATCTATGAAGGTCAGTGACTATTTGGCTTGACTGATGGACATATGAGGTAATGGACCAGAAATGTCACTGTCGATCAACTCAAGAGGTGCAGAGGTTCTCTCATGACTAGCTTTCTCATACTTGTGCTCTAGGTGTTTTCCTAGGATACAACCTTGACAGACTCCCTTAGAAGACTTGATCTTTGGTAACCCTATGACCATAGATTTTTCAATCAAATCATAAACATACTTGTAGTTAAGATGGCCAAATCTTTCATGCTAGATCTTGCTTGCTTCATTAGCATGAATCAGAAGAGCAGAGGGGTTTGAGTAGGGTAGAAAATGGGAAAACCTTGTATACCTTCGAAGTGTGATCAACAACACCTTTTGCTTTGAATTTACCATTTGAAATCTCAGTGATTTCAACATCATCAGGGGAGAATATGACCTTCTTTGGAGACCTAGTATGAATCATATGATACACTGACAAGAGATTAGAGGCAAGACCTGGAACATACAACACATTATTGAAACTACCATGGTCAAGATCAATCCTACCCTTCCCCAAACTGTCAGTGAGAGAGTCATCTCCCAAAACTATTGGTGGACCTTTCAACATGTCAAGAGAGGAGAATGTCTCTTTTGTTGAAACCATGTGTCTAGAAGCTCCAGAATCTATGATGAAGCTAGGTGAGCTTGATGTGCCAGCAACCGAGGCATGTACTCTCTCTCTATCTTATTAATTTGATCCTCCTTCCTTCTTCTTTGAGCAATCAGGAAGGGAGATGTTTTCTTCTCCACGAGTTGGGTCAACAAGTCAATTTGCTTATTCATACAAGAGCTCTCGAGATGATATGCCTTACTGTAGTATGCACACTTGCTCATTTCTCCTTTATTCTTCTTCTTCTGGTAATTATTCTTGGAACCTTGGGGCTCCTCTTGAGACTTAGACTTGTCTCTCTTTTTCTTAGGTGGATTTTTAGCTTTTTTCTTGCTTTTTGAATCCACCCTTGAATCTCCAACAAACAAAGCTTGGTCTTCGGAAGGTTTTACGGTTCCCATCATCACCAACTTATCTTGCTCCTGTGTGAGGGATTCCATGAACTCTACATGCTTAGGCATCTTCCAGGCTCGAGCTGTCAACTTGGTGGCATGGAAGGTCGAAACAAACACTGAATAGTCAAGACCAAGCTTAGAGAGTATGGCCAAGACTAGTTTCTCTTCCTTATTTTTGATCCCACACTATTTTAGCTAGAAAACAAGAGCCTTAAACTTGGAAAAGTAGAGTTGCAATGATTCGAAGCTATTGGGACTCAAGGAGATCAGCTTATTCTCGATTCGATGTCCTCTCATCTCATTTATATTTCCAAAAATCTCTTATATATTCTCCCACACTTCATTAGGTGATTTCAATCTATCAAGATGGAAGAGGAGGTCTCTTGAGATGCTTAGACACAAAAGACCATAGGCCTCATCCCTCCCATTGTGCCATTTAATTTTCTCTGCAGCTGCATTGTGCTCTACCTCAGTTTCTATAGTCACCCTGTAGAGACATTTAACTCTCAAAAATATCTCCATCTTAGATTTCCACTCAAAGAAATTGAATGGAGTCAAGATGATCTTCTAAGATTGGTCCATAGCTCAGTAGCTGTGCCCTCTAGTCAGCAGAATGTGCTCCCAGTCAATGATGTTGAACATGCAATAACAATTTAGAAGGAGAGAAATCGATCTACAAAGGCTCTGATACCATGTGGAAATTGAACCCAAGAGATAGAACAATTACACTCACAAAATTGCTAATCAAACATGCAAAATTATCACCAAAGGAGACTGAAATTGGAGCATAACACTAATATATATTGAGTAAGTGTACAATAGCCAACCTTATGAAGTAATAGGATACTATAATATATAATTACATGAGAGGTTCAAATGCATAAGGATCCCATTCGAAATAGTAAAAAAGCAAGCTTACTAAATCTAGTCAAATCCCTCATAGGTGCATAAAGCAATTTTCAAATCTATGTAGATGCTCATGAATTTGCTAATTCAAGTGGGAAATCTAAAGAGGGATGGAAATACAACTCATACATGCTTTTATTTGGAGAAAATGAGGGAGGAGGATGTGGGAAAAAAACAAGGAAACTACACCTAGACTAGCCTTTCCTTTTGCTTTAAAACAACTATAAAGCAAGGAAGCTTTTCAAAAAAAAGAAGATATGCACTTTAGAGAATATGGAATAAAGAAGACATGCTAAAATTGGTTTCTAGGATGTTTCCCAAGCACTCCTTGACTCATTTTTAGCAATTGTTGACTTCTAGGACATGTAGAAGGCAAGTAGCATAGAATGGAATCTAGGAATCAACTAGGTAATAAGACAAAAATAATTAAATTAATGTCTAATGTAGGTAACTATGGGTTGATTATTCTAATACCCCCCCTTAATCCTGAATTTATGAGTAAATATCAGAAAACTATAGGCCCTAGCAATAAGGATTAGTCACCCTTCACATACTACTTGTCCATACAACCAAGGAAAGAGGTAAAAACCCAGTGGGAAAATCCTCCCTTAAACATGGACAGGAAAAACAAATTTTTTGAAATCTTGTCATCAATCATGCTTCACAACATGATCAACAATCCCCAGTGGTGATTTGATATTGTTGAAGGTCTTCTCATAAAAAAATTTGGTGAAGATGTCTGCTACTTGTTCTGAAGGTGCACAGAAGAGTAGAACGATGGTACCATCATGCACAAGCTGTCTGATGTAGTGCATATGAATCTCAATGTGCTTGGTTCGTTGTTTCTGAACTGGATCATTGCATATTTGAATGGTGTTGTGATTATCATAGTAGATAATAGTTGAAAAATCTGATTCGAAGCCACATTCTCCAAGTATCCCCTGCAACAAAAAACATTGAGTTGATGCATTTACAAGTTCTATATATACTCTGCTTCTGTAGATGAGAGTGCTATGACACTCTGCTTCTTGCTTGACCAACTGATTGGTCCTTCTGCAAGCATGAACACATATTCTGATGTATACTTTCAATCTGTGTTGTCACCTTCCCAATCACTGTCAGTAAATCCAATCAAATCAAGATCAGATTTTTCTTTGTAGAAGATCCCATGAGTTCTTGCTCCTTGAACAAAGTTTAAGATCCTTTTGGTTGTTCTCTAGTGGATCTCATTAGGCTGATCCATGTATCTTGAAGCCACACTAACTGCATAAGATAGATCAGGTCGAGTGTGTGTAAGATAAAGCAAACACGCAATCAACTTCCTATACAGTGTATTATTTACCATAGGAGAAGTACCTGCTTCTTCAAGCTTAACTCCTGAAAGGAAGGGAGTCTTGCTTGGCTTGCAATATTCATGTTGAAATTGATGAGAAAATATGAAGCATACTTGGACTGGTGTACTTTTATTCCATGTTGGGATTGAGCAATTTCGAGACCCAAGAATTGGCTCAACAATCCCAAAAATGTCATAGAAAATGCATGGTCCATTACATCCTTCAAGGAGGCAATCTCTTTCTTTGAATTTCCTGTAATCAGTAGGTCATCCACATACAAGAAAATAATCATCAAATAACCATGAATCACCTTCAAATATACATTAGGATCATACTTGCATCGAACAAAACTCAGTGATATAAAAAAGTCATCAATCTTGGCATACCAAGCCTTGGGGGCTTGTTTGAGCCCATACAATGATTTCTTTGACCTGCACACTAAAGATGGATTAGAAACAAACCCTTTAGGTTTCTGCATGTAAATATCCTCAGTGATATCTCCATTTAGGAAAGCACACTTCACATCCATGTGATGCACTTCCCACTGCTTTGAAGCTGCAATGGCTAGAGCTAGCCTTATGGAGTCCATCTTTTCCACTAGTGCAAAGGTTTCATTGTAGTCAATACCATGTACTTGAGAGTATCCCTTGGCTACCAATCTTGCCTTATATTTCAAAGGTGAACAATCAACAGCAAACTTAGTCTTGAAAACCCACTTACATTGAACTAGATTCCTCCCTGGGGAAAGATCAACCAGTTCTCAAGTGTTGTTATTCTGGAGCGAGCTGAATTCTTCTTTCATGGTTGTTTGCCATATTGGATCATGTGCTGCATATTCATATTTCTATGGGTCTGATTCAACTATCAGATAGCACTTCTCATCAAATAGAGGATCTTTCACACAAAGGGCACTGTCAAATTGAGATCTAGTCTTCCTAGTGTCATTAGGATTTCCAACTAGTTCCCCATCTGCATGAATGGTATTTGCTACCCATTTTGGTATTGTAGGACTGTTAGGATTTGCAATCAAATTATCATTATTATACATATCAGAATCAACAAACTCATTAGTCTCTCCACTTACAATCAATGGTTCTAGTGGTGAAGAGGACTCTCCAACTTCAACTGCTACTAAAGGCTCTTCTTGGAACTGAACACTTATTTCAATGAAATATTTGTTAGTGCTCAATTTTATCATCTTGTACCCTTTTGAATCTTTAGAATACCCAAAAAATAGGAATTCTTGGCTTTGGGGTTGAAAATCCTTCCTCTTTTCAGTTGGAATTCTAGCCCAAGCCTTTTTGCCAAAAATCCTGAAATGGGTCACATCTGGCTTATTCTCACTCCAAGCTTTGAAAGGAGTAATACCATCAAACTACTTATGAGGCACCCTATTCTTGATGTAGGATGCACATTTTATAGCTTCGGCACAAAACTTTGATGGCAGAGTCTTAGCCTCCATCATGCAGGTTGCCATCCCCTTCAGTGATATGTTCTTTCTCTCAGCAACACCATTTTAATGTTGTGTGTAAGGGATCAAATGATGCATATGAATACCTGCATATTTTAAATACTAAATGAAATCAGACTTGACATACTCACCACCATTTTCAGATATGAGGATCTTGAGTTTCCTCCCAGACTGGTTTTGAACCAAGGCTCTAAAGACTTTGAAGAGGTCAAAAACTTCAGACTTATGCTTTAGGAAGTGAACCCAACAATACCTAGAAAATTCATCTATGAAGGTCAGTGCATATTTGGCTTGACACATGGACATATGAAGGAATGGACCAGCAATGTCACTGTGGATCAACTCAATAGGTGCAGAGGTTCTCTCATGACTAGCTTTCTCACTCTTGTGCTCTAGGTGTTTTCCTAGGATACAACCTTCACATACTCCCTTAGAAGACTTGATATTTGGTAACCCTATGACCATATATTTTTCACTCAAATCAGAAATATACTTGTAGTTAAGATGGCCAAATATTTCATGCCAAAGTTTGTTTGCTTCATTAGCATGAATCGGAAGACCAGAGGGGTTTCAGCAGGGTAGAAAATGGGAAAACTTGTATACCTTCGAAGTGTGATCAACAACACCTTTTCCTATAACTTTACCATTCGAAATCTCAATGATTTCAACATCATCAGGGGAGAATAATGACCTTCTTTCGAGACCCAGTATGAGTCATCTGATACACTGACAAGAGATTAGAGGCAAGACCTGGAACATACAACACATTATTGAAACTACCATGGTCAAGATCAATCCTACCCTTCCCCAAACTGTCAGTGAGAGAGTCATCTCCCAAAACTATTGATGGACCTTTCGACATGTCAAGAGAGGAGAATTTCTCTTTTGTCGAAACCATGTGTCTAAAAGCTCCAGAATCTATGATGAAGCTAGGTGAGCTTGATGTTCCAACAACCAAGGCATGTACTCTCTCTTTGTCTTGTGAATTTGATCCTCCTTCCTTATTCTTTGAGCAATCAGGAAGGGAGATGTTATTCTTCTCCAAGATTTGGGTCAACATGTCAATTTTCTTCTTCATATAAGAGCTCTCAGGATGATAGCCCTTACTGCAGTATGCAAACTTGCTCATTTCTTCCTTATTCTTCTTCTTCTGGGAATTCTTCTTGGAACCTTGGGGCTCCACTTGAGACTTAGACTTCTCTCTCTTTTTCTCAGGTGGATTTTTAGATTTTTTATTGCTTTTTGAATCCACCCTTGAATCTCCAGCAACCAAAGATTGGTATTTGGAAGGTTTGATGGTGCCCATCATCACCAACTTATCTTGCTCCTGTGTGAGGGATTCCATGAACTCTGCAAGCTTGGGCATCTTCCAGGCTCGAGCTATCAACTTGGTGGCATGGAAGGTCTAAACAAACACTGAATATTCAGGACCAAGCTTAGAGAGTATGGACCAGACTAGTTGCTCTTCCTTCTTTTCGATCCCACATTGTTTTAGCTGCAAAACAAGGGCCTTAAACTTGGAAAAGTAGAGTTGCAATGATTCAAAGCTACTGGGACTCAAGGATATCACCTCATTCTCGATTTGATGTCCTCTTATCTCATATGTATTTCCAAAAATATCTTATAGATTTTGCTACACTTCATTAGGTGATGTCAATACATCAATATGGAAGAGGAGGTCTCTTGAGATGCTCAGACACAAAAGACCATAGGCCTCATCCCTTCTGTTGTGCCATTTAATTTTCTCTGCAGCTGCATTGGGATTTGCCTCGGTTTCCATAGTCACCCTATAGAGACCTTTCTCTCTCAACAATATCTCCATCTCAGCTTTCCACTCAAATAAATTGAATGGAGTCAAGATGATCTTCTGAGATTGGTCCATAGCTCAGTAGTTGTGCCCTCCAGTCAGCAGAATGAGCTCCCAGGCAATGATGTCGAACCTACAATAACAATTTGGAAGAAGAGAAATTGATCTACAAAGGCTCGGATACCATGTGGAAATTGAACCCAAGAGATAGTCTAACAATTACACCCACAAAATTGCTAATCAAACATGCAAAATTATCACCAAAGGAGACTAAAATTGGAGCATAACACTAATCTGTATTGAGTAAGTGTACAATAGCCAACCTTATGAAGTAATAGGATGCTGTAATATATAATTACATGAGAGGTTTGAATGCATAAGGATTCCTTTCGAAATAGTCAAAAAGCAGGCTTACTAAATCTATTCAAATCCCCCATAGGTGCATAAAGCAGTTTTCAAATCTATGTAGATGCTCATGAATTTGCTAATTCAAGTGGGAAATATAAAGAGGGATGGAAAGACAACTCATACATGCTTTTATTTGGAGAAAGGGAGGGAGGATGATGTGGGAAAGAAACGAGGAAACTACACCTAGACTAGCCTTTCCTTTTGCCTTAAAACAACTATAAAGCAAGGCATCTTTTCAGAAAAAGAAGATACGCGCTTTAAAGAATATAGAGTAAAGTAGATATGCTAAAATCGGTTTCCAGGGTGTTTCCCAAGCGCTTCATGACTCAGTTTTAGCAAGTGTTAACTTCTAGGACATGTAGAATGCAAGTAGCATATAATGGAATCTAGGAATCTAGGTAATAAGACAAAAATAATTAAATTAATGTCTAATGTAGGTAACTATGGGTTGATTATTATAACAAATCATATAATGATGTAATATGGGTCACTACTAGTGATTACAATGGAATGATTAGAGTTTATTTTAGTTTGAAATCTATATATTTATCCAACCCTTCCAATGTAAAAGTGTCAAAAGTAATTGTAATTAAATTGGAAATTGTAAATTAAGAACACACTTCACAAAAACATAATAAATAAGAACACAAAAAACTGCTAGAGGCAAATAGGCTTGATAATGGTCATAAAGGTTGAATTCCACATGCCATGATAGAATATAAGGAATACTTCAAGTACCAAATATAATGATGAGGAGGAGGAGGAGGAGGAGGAGCATGATGAAGATGATAATGATGATGATGATGATGATGATGACAAGGATGATGACGATAGTGACAATGATGAGGATGATGATGATGATGATGATGAAGATGAAATCAATGAGGATGAGGATGGTGATAATGAGGATGAGGATGATGACGACGATGACAAGGTGAGGATGAGGAGGAGGAGGAGGAGGAGGAGAAGGAGGAGGAGGATGAGGATGAGGGTGATGATGAAGATAATAATGATGATGATGATGATGACGATGATGATGATGATGACAACAATGATGAAGAGGAGGAGGATGATGATGACAAAAATTTCTTAAGAACACTTTCACGCGTTTACTCGATAATTTTGTTGTTTGATTGTCCAAACATTGTCTTCCGTGACTCATGTTTGAGTCTCAAACCCATCCCATACCGTCATTGAATGTTTCCACTCTAACCATGACGAATTTTAGTGCATACAAGCACAAAATTGAAAAAATATGAGCATTGGCCCCATTCGCATGTCACTGAGTGATATATAGTACTATTGGGTGGGTGAGTCATCTTTGAGTCTGGAAATACTCCCACATCGTGAAGGCATGCGAACAATATTCCCATTTTAAATTCTAGTGTATACTGAAACAATTTATGAAAAAATCAATGTTGGCCCTATTCAGAGGTCATTAACGTTGTTGGCCATGTCTACTGAAAGTACAATTTATTTTAGTTGTGCCTTTTAAATTTGGTTCGAGATGCACATTCTTGCATCTAGTGCAAGGGGAATATTGTCAATAAACAAGTTCTTCATGGTAAATTAAACTCATTGCTTACTAAATCATAACCCTTCTTTTAGGATTACGACATACCAAATACAATCACTTTAATGTTAACCCACATAAACCAATCTTATCGAATAATATATAAGACACAAACATTACATTAGTTGCATGATGATCCTTTGAATGAGATAACGATTACAAATTATCCATGTCCTTTAACTATGGTTAACACCCTCCATATCGAGATACCATATTTTCTACTTGATCTCCTGGGTGCAACCTTCTAATTTGAGGTAAGAGTCTCCTGAGTGGCGCAACAACAAGGTTAGATTTGCTTTAGATTCAATAAAAGAAACTAACTTTAAAAGTATGCACATACGCAACTGATTTACTCTACACTTGTCTTTCAAGTGTTATCCCAGTGCCTTTCACCATTGGAACATAGTTTTTGTAGCCACCACTTGAAGCCATGTTACAAATCAACATACATATTAGTACTATATATCAAATTATAAATCCAAGAACATAAGTTTCATAATAAACTTGAAAACAGATAAATTAATTTCATAAATCAAACTTTAACCATTATAGATACTTCTCAAATGTGAATTAAGCTTGGGTAACTGAAAGCATGTCTATGACTTTCCTTCCAACCATAGGATTCATTCAACGTATGTTTGTCTGTCTAAATCCACCCTTCCCAATATCCTTAACATGATATAAGGTTCAACCACTTAGTTACAAAATAGATAAAGCATAGCACCAACTTGCAGTAACCCAAGTACATAAAAGATAACATTTACACAATAATGTTAGTCTTTTACAAGGTCAATCTCCCTTCAGGATCACCCAACCTTTCCTTGCTCAAATCTCTCATAGGTCCTACAAGACTTAGAACTCACCTTTGTTTTATTTAAGATGTGGGTCATACCAAGCTTGGGTCTCTTGGATCCGATATTTGGCATCTCATAAGATAGATCATAGCGCCAAAGAGAACCTTTATACAGAGCTCAACACTCTACTGATTTGACACTCAACATCTCAAAAGCTCGACCAAAATGCAATATACAGGAAAAACACTTATACAACATTTGGAACTACTCAGTAGAGTTGTTTTCCCAAAGGAAACACAACTAGTATTATATATATATATATATATATATATATATATGCATATCTCAAACAACGGTCCTTCCATGTCAAAAACACATATATTATTTAACATATATAAAGATCTCGACACAGAGTCTTTCAAACCAATACACAGATAGTAAATGACATGTATTTAGATCTCAAATCGCATTCTTTTTGCAGCCATCAAATCACAAGAATCTTTAACAATATATAGATCTAAAACAAATATTCTTCCAAATCAAACGCTGGTAGTAAATAACATGAATTCAATCTCTCAAATCGCATTCCAATCGCAAAGAATATTTTACAAATATATAGATCTAAACATAGGTTTTTTCAAATCAAATGTCAATGGTAAGTAACATTGATTCAATTCTCAATAGAACGCAGGAATCAAGGTTCAATCCAGTTATTTTACAACTCGCAGCATAAAAATACATAAACCACCTCTTTGCAAACATGCAATTATCAAATCAGAATTTCCTATAATCTATTTTTAGATACAATTCTAGAGCTTATACAGGAATCGTACGTATTCAAGTAAGTTCCCAAATAAATCACAGGCATTACACATAGGTAAGCTCCAGATATGAAATCGCATTTAAAAGACGTATATCAATCCCATAACTTGGAAATCGTAGGAACACACATGTAAATTCCAAATAGGTAATTTCTCAGGCAGAAATACATAAATTAATTCAAGAACTTGGAAATCACACGCAAACATATGTAAATTCCAAATAGGTAATTTCTTAGGGAGAAATACATAAATTAATTTCAAGAACTTTGAAATCGTAGGCAAACATATGTAAATTCCAAATAGGTAATTTCTCATGAAAAAATACATAAATTAATTTCAAGAACTTAGAAATCGTAGGAAAACATATGTAAATTCCAAATAGGTAATTTCTCAGGAAGAAATACATAAATTAATTTCAAGAACTTGGAAATCGCAGGCAAACATATGTAAATTCCAAATAGGTAATTTATCAGGAAGAAATACATAAATTAATTTCAAGAACTTGGAAACCGTAGGAAAACATATGTAAGTTCCAGATCTAACAAATACCTGGTTATTGATGCAACTATTATTACCGCCCATAGATATTAGAAAAATAATTGGTGATGATTTTCTGAATACATAGAACTAAAAGAAATAAAGAGATCATTTTATTTATGACTATGGCCACAGATCCTAGCAATTAAAATTGTTATCATTTCAAATTCTCACCAAAACCGCAATTTGTGCAGAGATCCATCCCCCAAACAAAAAATGGAAAACAAATCGAATCTGGAATTTCCTATATGTAAATTCCTATAGATCAATCCCCAAAACGCCAATGCAACCAAATCGGATCTTCCTTTCCTATACACAAACACATACAGGGATCTTTCCCCAAAACTCTAATACAAACCATTCGTATCTGCCATTTGATATATGCAAAAACAGAGATTGTGCATCCTCTGTGCATTAAGTAAAATGCTACAACAAGGAAATCTAAATACAGACATCACTAAAAAACCACAAGGTAAGAATCCCTAGGTTCGTTGATAAGCAACCAAATAATAAACAAAACATGTTGTAAGTAATGACTTACACTCTCCAATACATATAACAACACATTGAGCATTATGGTTCTCCAAGTAAAATGTAAAATGCACGTAATCCTGAGATTTCGAAAGAAAAAACCAAAACGCAAAAGTAATAAAATATGAACATAGATGTATCTCTCGAAATGGACATGGATCCTTTATCTTCAGGAAAATATTCCACCGCTCCAAAATTTCCACCCGTGATCCCTTTATAGAAATATACAACTTTTAAGAGGCGGGGCCCCTCTTTATTTTCCTTTCTCTCCAATGCATGTGGGATTAATATAAACAAATATAGCCTATTAATATTATATCCTTACAGATTTCTTTAAAATATATCTACTCATAATTTGATACAACATTTGTCGTTATCCTAAAATCATTTCTCTTTTAATTATAAATAATAACATTTTCCTCTATACTAAAGGCATTTAAAATATATTATTATGATTCATCTATATATTTATATTCATATGTGAGAGCCTATTTACTCTATATCTTGGTACCTTTAGTATACCAATATTAACTTGCTTAGCATAATGGAATTGGTATAGTAGATTTTAATAGGAGCGTTAAATCATCATACTCTAGTAAATGCATGGTCCCATTTTCTTCTTAGATCATTTATTCTTAATCAACTCGAGATTATATACCAAAATAGTGTTGTGTTAGTAAGTAAACACAACTCTCTAATCCCTTAGCATCCACAAGTACCATGATGATACATAGTCATCATTCATCAAGTTCCCAAGGATTTACTTGCCTGAACACCCCCCTCCCCCTCCTGCCCCTAGTGGATTCGTCCCCAATCACCATTTTAATTGTGAAAAAATTTTATCCTCCTAACATTATCAATTTCATCCACAATTAGATGAAGCTAGGATTAGTACCTACAGTTCCTTTTACTTACACTTCGTGTTTTTCGGTCGCGTACAAGGGGATGTTACATCGATGAGGATGACAATGAGGATGAGAATGAGGATGGGGATGGTGATGATGATGATAATGACAATGAGGATGAGGATGATGATGACAATGAGAATGGTAACGATGGGGATGATGGCAATGATGAAGCTAACAACGACGGGAATGATGATGATGATGACGAAGATGATGATGATGATGATGATAACAATGAGGATGATGACGATGATGATGATGATAATGACGATAATGAGCATGAGGAGGAGGAGGAGGAGGAGGAGGAGGAGGATTGTTGGAACATATTTCCCATCAAAACTTTGGTTAATAATATTGCATAAGGTTCCAATTCTTTAGTGTAAGTTGTTCCATGTGAAAATGGTTTTAGTCCCTACTCTAGTGTCTTGGACCAAGATTTTGTCCACATTTGACCCACTTAAACTAGTGGTTATGCCATAAAATCTTTTTTGTTCACTTACCCACTATTTTCCTTGTTCTATGGATTAAATGCGCCCCTCTATGCTACATTTATGGGGTAGCTATTGCATTTCCATTTTTTAAGGAGAATGGGTGCACCTTCCTAAGAATTTGGTTAATTTTCTCAGTAATGGTCCAAAACCAAGCCATTAAACCACCTCTAGAACCCTCGTGATGGTTCCTTTCACACTTGTTGACTAGGATAACCACTTCATGGTCCATCTAGGTTCATTTCACCTCATTATGGACACTATTTGGAGTTACACTTGGCACAATGTCATAGATTGGGGGAATTAGTCAAGATAAGCCAACATTAATGTGAGATACCCGTGGTATTGCATGTAATAATGCCTATATATTGTACTGGGTTTTTTCTCAATAATAAGAGTGGAAAAATTCCCACTAGAGTGATTTTCCTCCAGTGCTGTATCCAATATTTCTTCTCTATTCTTACTATCTATTTGTGCAAATAATTCTAAGTGAGACTATTTTTGTTATCTAGATCTAGGATGGAATGTCACATGATTTAGAACTTTTGTTTTGATGTTGTGCATTCCAAAATATTACATGGTATCAGAGCTAGTCTGATGTAAAACATTTTCCATTATTTCTTCCAGTTATTACCTTGGTCATTTGGTTTCTCCTTTTGGCCTTTCTCAAGCATGATGTCGAAGTAAGGAATTTCAAAGAGTGTTGTTTGCAAGTACATGAAGAAATGGTAGAAGATTCAATAAATGACCCAGCTCAAATTTCTTCCTCTGTGGCTTCCTCTATTTTTCATGAAGTTGTTTTTCATGATGATAACATTGCGCGTTGCTTCCATAAATACTGTTGAAGACAATATATTCCATCTCTCATCATTGTTCTTCCAAAATTCTTCTATTGACTTTGCTAGTGTGCAAAAGGGTGATCCCTTTGATGTTTTAGAACAAGGATCAAAGCTTGGGGTTGTAGCATTCCTTTTCCTTGGATCCATGCTTATTATGTATCCCTATATGATTGCTAGCATCGATTTTCAGAGTTGCATAAAATATGGAGGAAACCTAAATTCACTAGGAGTTGATCTCACCTATTATGGTTTGAAGCTAAAGTTTCAAGTGTTTCTTCATGCATTTGGATTTTTTCTCACCTTGGTTGGTTTGGTATACAAGTTCAAATGGATTCCATATTTTCTTGCTTCCATTGTTGAAGAAAACAAGCACATGTTTTGGGAGCATGATCCAGTTCTTCCCAAGAAGAATATTCCTACAGACATACTCATTTAGTTTGGAGTGTATACAGTTTTGGTTTCTATTTCATGTCCATTTTTTAGGGAGTATTTTCCCCATGTGGTTTTGCCTCTTTCCTCAGTTCACATGGATTAACAATGTAAAGGGTGACCATAGTCCTTGTTTCTTGGACCCTTAATAATTTCTCACAACCATTTTTGGCTTAAGGGGGGGTGTTGGAACATATTTCCCATCAAGAACTTGGTTAATAATATTTCATAATGTTCCAAGTGTTTGGTGTAAGTTGTTCCATTTGAAAATGGTTTTAGTTCCTTGTCTAGTGTGTTGGACCAAGATTTTGTCCACATTTGACCCACTTAGACTAGTGGTTATGCCATAAAATATTGTTTTCCACTTACCCACTCTTTTCCTTGTTCTATGGAGTTAATGTGCCCCTCTATGCTACATTTATGGTTAGTTATTGCATTTCCCTTTTTTAAGTATTTTGGGTGCACCTTCCTATGGATTTTGTCAATTTTCTCATTAATGGTCCAAAACCAAGTCACTAAACCACATCTAACGCCCTCATGATGGTTCCTTTCACACTTTTTGACTAGCCTAGCCACTTCATGGTCCATTTAGGTTCATTTCACCTCATTATGGCCACTACTTGGAGTCAAACTAGGCACAATGTCATATATTGGGGGAATTAGTCAAGATAAGCCAACATTAATGTGAGCTACCCATGGTATTTGGAATCCCATGGTATTTACCCAAGGTATTGCATGTAATAATGCATATATATTGTATTGGTTTTTTGCTCAATAATCAAAGTGGGAAAATTCCCACTAGAGTGATTTTCCTCTAGTGTTCTATCAAATATTTCTTCTATATTCTTGGTATCTCTTTGTGCAAATAATTCTAAGTGAGATTGTTTTTGCTACCTAGATCTAGGATGGAATTTCACATGACTCAGAAATTTTGTTGTGAGGTTATGCATTCCAAAATATTACAAGGATGAGGATGATGATGACAATGACAATAAAGACGACGACGATGAGAATAACGATGACAATGATGAGGATGATGATGAGGATGGGGATGATGATGACGATGAGGATGACAATGACAATGAGGATGAGGATGAGGATGAGGATGACGATAATGAGGATGAGGATGAGGATGACGATGACGATGACAATGAGGATGATGATTAGGATGATGAGGATGATGCCAATGACGATAATGACGATGAGGATGAGGATGATGATGATGATGAGGATGATGATGATGATGAGGATGGGGATGATGATAACGATGAGGACGATAATGAAAATGAGGATGAGGATGAGGATGATCATAATGAGGATGAGGATGAGGATGATGATGACAATGAGGACGATGATGATGAAGACGATGACAATGACGATAAGGATGATGAGGATAAGGATGATGATGAAGATGATGATGATGATGATGATAACGATGAGGATGATGATGATGATGACGATGACAATGAATGAATTGCAATACTGATATTCTCTCTATTTCAAGAATAATTTAATATTTTTTACTAAATAGGGCTAACCACGTGAAGGTGGAAGCTCATGTGCCCCCCCTCCCCTCACATCACTCTCAATTCCCCATAACCCAACAAAATATATGTACAAAATTTAATTTATTCATGTGTTTTTTGTCATACTTAAGAAGAAATGTCTCTTATAGCATATGCCAACATACAAGAAAATGACAAAAACAATACCTCATATATAGAGTAGATCATATATATTGAGGAATACCTCATAGACTTGAATGGAATTCATCATATTCTTCATCCAAGTCGTCATCTATATCATCCGATACAAAATCAACAATATTGTAAGGATTGGCCATATCATCATCATCATTGATGTCAGTTTTGATCATCATGTCATTGTCGATATTGTCTTCATGGACATTTTTGCTACATTATCTGATTCAATTAATTTTTTTCCATCTTCCTCTGGAGCATGGTGCTCTAATTCATGTTGATCATCCTCAACATCTTCTTCTTCTTCAAGACCATCTTCATCATCTTCCTCCATATTATACTTTGTTGGCCTCCCCTTGGATCGTGTCTCACGACAAATGGCCAACCCCCTCTACCTAGAACATCAGAGTAAAATACCTGTTCACATTGGCTTGGAAGAACATAGGGCTTCGTTTCTAGCTCAAACAACCTTTTATTAACCATGGTAAATCCATTATCATGTCCAATAATAGCTCTATTGGGATCACATTTTCAATTGTAAACTATACCATTTGACAATGAACATAACTAATTTGAAGGAGTTTAAATCACACTAAATAATATCTTCTAAATACCAATAGTATCAATTTTCAGAGTGTTATATATGTCTGTCACTTCTAGAGGAAACATTGGTCACCTCAAAGACTGCAATTATCCCATAACCATATTTTTTCTTAGTTTCATCCAACTTTTTGATGCAAAATGTATGACCATTGCACCACATAGCCTTATGGTGTTTTACCTGTAGCAAGACATACACATAAATATTACATCATGAATTGATGATCATGATTAACTACATGTTTATTCTCTACAGGGAAATAAATCTATGTGTACATCAATATATTTGAAAAAAAATAGATAGAATGGCTAATTAATATGCTTTCCTACTTATCTTTTAAATCCTATGTTAAATCGATTTGCCTTTATGTAAGATTGGTATATCCATTGTGATGAACTACTTTAACCAATGAAGCCATAGCTTCCTATTATCACTAAAAGATGCACCTTGACTGCATAAGGAACATGGCTAGTGAATCTTTAAAATTGGTTTAATGGGTAACTGATTTGATAGAGTGATGGAGGTATAACAATACAAATATTAGGTTGGGTTTAAATATCAAACAGCAGAAAATGTAACATTGTAAAATGCAGTAATAGGAAAGACTACGAGCATGAATTTATAAAGAATGAATGTGGTTCTGCAATAGGACATTTAAAGGTAATTGCATATCATTATAAGAATCTTGTAATGGATTATCAAGACCACACACAAGATAAAATCATAACTAGATACAATTCATATAAAATGCAAAACAGGCTCATGATTATAATCATTTCAAAGCAGCTATCCTACATAAAGAGAAACTGAGTGCATACATTCCCTGCCAATACCATCTCAGCCCTCGGCTGGAACTTCTCCTTCCTGCAATCTGCTTGTCACTCTTTATATAGACGATAAGATAGAATAGAAATTGAATCCAATTTCTTAGTTGGCACTGAACTTTCAGTTGGTTGTCAAACTTTTCTATAAGCCTACCACCAATGATTCCATCTTCCACTTTCTTCTCAACAACTTGTGACTTTTGCATTGATTTTATTTTGAAGTATCAATCTTGGAGAATAATATTTTATAACACTAATATTGAATTAACTTTATAGCAGCTTGATGACTTTCTTTTCATTCAAGATTTGATGCAGATGTTCCCTTTGGAGTTGGCTACAATTTCGTGTCATTCTTCTAGAATGATGGCTATTCTGATGCTAACGGATCCAGCATAATAGGTTAATAATCGGAGCAATCTCAGTAATTAGGTGGAATTTAACACCTTACTGGCATATAGCAATTTCAGTTAACATGTTTTTGTTATATGATGATGATCCTCTGTGAGTTCTATTGGAGACCTCCATTTGATTTCTCTGGCAGCATATCTAAAGACAACCCATGAAATTTTGGATCCTAAAGTTTAAAAGTTCAACACATGGAAGCTTTGTTGGCATCTGTGCCACCATCTGGCTTCGTCTCATCAATTATTTATGGTAAATCATAAACATATTTGATGATGAATTTGTATTAGCAGACTTCTGATGGAAATACCATCATCATAGAAAAACATTTTAATCTTGAAACCGACAAACTTTAAAGATGCAGTTGGGAATTTTTTACATTGGATGCTTTCTTGGTAAACTTTGACATGCTATATAGAACCCTGTTGTTTATACTTTCAACACTTTGTATCACTTGCTTGATTATTAACTTTTCGCATTCACCTGCTTTCCCTCCATGAGAGATGTCTTACATGTAATGGGCAGTGAAACATGTATCTACGGCCTTCTATCTATTTATGTCCCTCCTAGCGATCTTCAAGAAACTTATATTTATATTTAAACAAGTTAACACAATAAACTCAAGGCTTTGACCATTTTGATAGCGAAAATCTAAAATTTTATGGGATAGTTCTTGTGACAACACTTCCCATGATATTCTATGACTATATTGTTCACATCATTCAATCCATACCTTCATCCAATCAAGATTGGTTGCAATGTATAAATGAAGTGCATCCCACTCACTACCAACTGTTTCATGAAAATAAAATTACAATTAAGTACAAATATATATTCACTTAACATATTGCAGGTTTCCACATTTAATTGATGCGCATTGAATTTTAAAAATGAAATAAGTATGATATATACATAAAAATAAACAATCAAATTTATTATAATTAATATCCATGATCTAATAATTACCTTTCACCTTCCTTGATATACATTTCCCAATCAGGCACTCCCCTTCGAAAATGGTATTGGATTCTAGATCACAAATGCGACCTAAATTGAGCTTTGATGCTAATTTAAGAAGGTATTCACTAATATACATCATGTTCTTGTATACCATATATCCCACCACCATGGAACCCTAAAAAATGCTCGTTGCCTAACCAAAGCCTTCAAAAATTTCAAGTTCCTCTCCACCATCCACATGGACATTGAGTGTACAGGTCCAAACAATTCAATCTCCTCCACTTGGTGTATGAGGTAGTGTTTTTGTGCATTGAAAAATGTCGAAGGAAGATGATTTTGAATTTCACACATTAGAAGAGGAATTTATATCCTCCAATACTCTATATCTTCTTTATGGATGTCTTTATATGACAACCATCTAAAAGTGATGCAAACAAATCATGAGATTTAACAAAACAAAACATTATATTACAGAACAATTATAAAAATAAATATCAAATATAAGTGCTACAATGAATTAAACAAACACTTTATGCATGCAAAATATTGCTACTTACCTCATGTATTTTCCAAGATCATATATAACTTGTTTGACATTGTTGTCAAAGTTGTCCAGAAGAGATAGAGGTAGAAAATAATGTAACAATATAAAAATTGTCTCATTATTTTTTACAAAAAGTAGACAAAAAGATACCAACAATATGCACTAGAACGAAAAATATGGCAATATATATATACCATAATAATTACATTAATGAAGACATGTCAATATTTTGTTTTCACCCATACAAAGTCACCTTTCTTGGTTATGATATTGTTCATGTTCAAACAAAATCCGGTGGGAAATTTAATTTTTCGCATCACTTCTTTTACAAAATTGGTTTGTTTCTCCATTAACAACCATGGAAGTGATTTTATATTAATTTTTTCTTCATTGATATGTAATTGAATGAAATATTTCATTGCATGATTGGCTTCATGAATGTCATTGCAAGTTTTGACAACTTTTTCTTTGTCACTCCTTAGATCCAATATTCTCCATAATGTTCCAGCCACATTTTTTTATATGCATTGTATAAAAAAAATGAGCAGTTTGTAGATGTTCATAGTAGGGAAGCCTAAGAAATTGTTTACGATAATTTTTCATTCATCATGGAAGCCCATTAATGCCTTCATGATCACAACGGCCATCATGAATCATAATTTATAAATAATTTACAGAAATCTATGCCAATTACAATAAACAACACTGAATAAAAAAAATTCAAATATTTCATATATATGATGATATATAGACAATTTGATGTGTATGTACCTTGACGATTTCTATAATATTGCAACTTCCATAGGTGAGGTGTCATTCTTTGCAGTTTTAATGCAGTCTCTTACTTCCCATTGAATATTTGTTTTCTGGTAGTTCGATACCTATGATTCCTAGAGAAGAAGTTCCTATACTCATCAAACAACTCCTTTCAGAAACTTTTTGAACAACAGGATTTCATATTAGGACCACAAACTGGACATGTAAAATTTCCCTTTGTTTGAATACCTACATAAAGAGATGGATTAACTATGCCATTTATAATTATATAAAATGAATCCATGCATGCATAATATATCAACTTCATCAAATTAAATACATTAAAGTCAACATTATAATTACATACCACAAAAATGGATTAACCCTGGGGCATCATTTATTGTCCATACAAGCATTGCATGGAATTGAAATTGCATTTGTTGTATTGGTTTAGATACATCATACATAGTGGTGGCATTCCATAGCTTTAGTAGTTCGTCAATAAGAGTCTCAATATATACATTCATATCTTTAACTTGGTACTTACCTGATTGATTTGAATGTATAAAATATATAAATATTACAATCATTGAGATATATAAATAATACACAAGAGTAAAAGAAAAAAAATATGACATTATGCAACAAATTACGACAAATGAGATGCCACTACATTAAAAAAAAATTGTTGTAGACACATACATGGAATAATCATTGCCAACATTATATCATCCCTGTTTATTGGAAACCATGGATGAATGTTATTGTTGATAACAAAAGTAGGCCACATCGAGTAAATATATATCTTCTATGCAAATGGATTGACACCATATGTTGCCAAAGAAAGCCTAAAATTACGAGGTTATTCTTTAAAGTGTGGTCATTTTTCCTCCATATCTCTAAATGTAGAACCATTTGTAGGCATTCAAAGAATGTCATCTTGAATTCTATTATGTGCATGGTAATCCATAAATTGTGCTATCTTTTTTCACCTGAACAGTCGTTGCAAATGTGGAATAATGGGAATATAATGAAGAACCTTGCGAGGAACCTTTGTTGTTACTTGATCTGTTTGATATCTACTGATATGACATTTTGGACATGATGTTTCAAATTCATGTTGTTAATAATATATGTTCATCAGGGCATGCATCAATCTCTTCATAGTGCATTCCAATTTCTTTCATGATGGCATATAAATCTCAATATGTGCGAGGTAAAATATTTGACAGTGGTAACAAAAATTCAGTTATCAAGCTACAACAAATTAAAGTAAAAAACTAGTTAATATAACATATAAATAATATTAATTAAACGTGTTTCATCTATCATTAGAGGAAATTTCAACTCAAAATGGGCCTCCTAAAAAAAATTAATAAAATAATAGTTAAAATAATAAAATAATATTTATTAATTTTGGTGGAAGAAAAGAAAAAAACTACTTTTTGTTTGTATTTTCGACATATCTCCCCGTGTTTTTACTCAAATTTTGATTGGGAGAGATCGTTGGATGCAGAATTTAATTCCGCATCCACGAGCTCTCCCGATTGAAATTTGAGTAAAAAAATGGGGAGATATGTCGAAAATTCAAACAAAAAAAGTAGTTTTTTTTATGATACCTATCCCCAAATTTATATTAAAAAAGTGTTTAATACCTATACGGTATTTCAAATTTAAAGTAATTTCATTGGCTAACACATGATGACATGGAATTTGAGTTGAATTTACAATGAAATCATCAGAGGAACAAAGATAACCTTTATCATGATCATATATATGTGATGGAATATATTACATACCTTAACATCTATGTGACTGATGTGTTTGAAAGACCATTCATAACCTTCAATTTCATTATCAACAATATAGCAGAGAGAAGATTTGTGTTGGAGCCTTCATAAAGGGGTTTGTATTCCTTCTCAATAAGAGGTAAATCCTGAACATCATCAAAGTCATCATTTTCATGATCATCATCATCATCATCCATTCTAACATTTAATGAATCATGGATCAATGTATTTGTACTATCATCTTCAACTATGTTATCAGTATGATCGTCTTCTTCAATATGCTCATTAACTTGTTATTCAATATTCATATAAACTCCATGTTCCATCGGTGCTTGTTCTGAAATCACATCTTTCGGGTGATATGTTGTAGGAGGTATTTCCTTTATAATTACATGAGACCATCAAGAGATATTATTTAATATAAGAAATATTAAAATGATACATACATTTACAAAACCAATCAATATAAATACATATATAATGAAAAGAATTCCAATGGACGATAGTCATGTTCCCCCTCATCATGTTCATATTCCCTACAATGTCTTTTGGATGTTGTGATCTTTACTGATCTTCTCCTCTTAAATCCCCTGCATTGACCACATGGACAATAACATTTTCCATCACCTTTTCTTTTCAGTCCATCCCACAATCTAGCAAGCAATTCACGATTTTGATGGTGTGGATCAGGAATTTTGTTATGTTCTGACATTTTCTGATACCAAGCTTGACTGCTGATTATCGATCTTAAAAACTCAAGCTCCACACTTCAATATTTTTCATCACAGTAACAATTGAAATAATTGTCTTTTTGTATGTAAAACAGTCTGTGCAAATATTATAGCTTCTGCAAACCGTCACTTGTATAGATAACATGTCGGAATATTCCTAATATATAGTTTATAAAAATAATTTACTGTTGGATATCCAATCACAGTAACATAGTTACCGTTGTAAACTGGTCGTCGTATTTTCATCTCCAGAAGTTGAAAATCCAACTACTGCCGTCGAATAGTAAATTAAAAAAAAAAAACAAATTATAATTACAAAGGTTGAAGCCGACGGCAAGGTCAATTTCATTGTATTTTCTCGTTGGATTTCAGATCCAAATCTTGTTGTGTATGCACTGTTTTCAAGGTTTTATCACTTAGATAATTTTTTAAAAATTGGAAAAATAGCGGTGCACTAGTGCTAGTTGTTTTGTGTATGTTTACTTGTTTTTGTAAGTTGATTCCATCATTTAGGCACTCAAAGGCTACACCTACAAAAACATATACTTTATAATTTGTCCCAAAAATAAAAAAGTGTCTGTTATAAAAAGATCAAACTTCAGATAGTTAAGAACATTTTCAATTAAAAAATATTATATATTCATAAATGTCATTCAAATTCCTGCTTTTCATCTTTATTACTCATCACAAAATTTATTGTGTATGTGTCTCAAAATATCCATGTAAGTTGAGGGATGCCTGTTTTTTCAGTTTTCTATTACATCTAATGTGTCAAAAGAGACCCTCATCCGCTTGAACACACCCTTAATGATGATTGAATGAAATTACATTTATCGGACAATGATCATACAGATGTTATGGGATGTAATTCCTCTATTACCTCTTGGTAGAGGTCATTATAATACACATAATCAAGCATTCACATATGATTACAAGGATGTGTCATGTAATGTGATTATGGAGTGGATTGTTCATGTTATTTGTTGTAACACCGAAGGCGTATATATCTTAGCATTTTGGGGTGCGCTATCATCTATGTTTTTTCATCTACGGACGAGAATGAGACAAGTGTACTGTCTAGATTGATTCCATGGGTGTCTCCCAAGATTAAACAAGAATGAGAAAAGTGTATTGCCCAGATTGATTCTATGGGTGTCATACAAAATTAATAATTAATAATTTCAAAAAAATAAAAAAAATAAACTTAATTAACATGTGATAAGTAAAGTTAGTGATAGTTTTTATGTTATGACATTTTCTGACACCAAATTTGACTAATGATTATTGATCTTAAAAAATAAAGCTCTACACTTCACTATTTTTAATCACAGGAACAATTGAAATAATTGTGTCTTTTTTTATGTAAAATAGTATGTGCGAAGATTATAACTTTTTCAAACCGTCCCTTGTATAGAAACATGTCGAAATATTCCTAATATATAGTTTATAAAAATAATTTACCGTTGGATATATGATGGCAATAACATAGTTACCATTGTAAACTGGTTATCGTATTTTCGTCACTAGAAGTTGAAAATCTAACTACTGTAGTCAGATAGTAAATTAAAAAAAACAAAAAAATCATAATTACAAAGGTGAAATCCGACGACAAGTTCAATTTTGTTGGATTTTCTGGTCGAATTCCAGGTCCAAATCTTGTTGTGTATGAACTGTTTTCAAGGTTTTATCACTTAGATAATTAAGAAAAATTGTTTTTTGGAAAAACAGCGAAGCACTAGTGCTAGTTGTTCTCTATATGTCTACCAGTTTTTGTAAGTTGATTCCATCATTTAGCCACTCAAAGGATGTACAAACAAAAACATATACCTTATAATTTGTTCCAAAAATAAAAATTGCCCATTAAAAAATATCAAACTTCATACAGTTAAGAACATTTTCAACTAAAAAATATTATATATTCTGAAACGTTATTCAATTTCCTACATTTCATCTTTATTACTCATCGCAAAATTTATTGTGTTTGTGTCTCAAAATATCCATGTAAGTTGAGGGATGCCTATTTTTTCAGTTTTCTATTGCATCTAACGTGTCAAAAGAGACCCTCATCAGCTTGCACACACCCGTAATCATGATTGAATGAAATTACATTTATTGGACAGTGATCGAAAATATGTTATGGGATGTAATCCCTCTATTACCTCTTGGTAGAGGTAATTATAATACACATAATTAAGCATTCACATATGATTACAAGGATGTGTCATGTAATGTGATTATGGAGTTGATTCTTCATGTTATTTGTTGTTATGCCAAAGGAGTATATATCTTAGAATTTTGGGGTGGACTATCATTTATGCTTTTTCATCTACGAATGAGAATGGGACAAGTGTATTGTCCAGATTGATCTATGGGCGTCGTCCAAGATTAAACGAGAATGAGACTCCATATTGATTATATGAGTGTTGTCCAAAATTAATAATTTCAAAAAAATAAAAAATAGCTTAATTAACATGTGATAATACAGTTAGTGATAGTTGTAAAAATTAAAATTAATCTTCAACTATTCGATTATTATATACAACTACGAGCTTAACTCCATCGATTATTAGATATAACTATTAGCTTAACTCCAATGATTCTAGAACTATTAGCTTAACTTCAACTCTAATCACAGTTATATTGGATAACTATTAGCTTAACTCCAATGATTCTACAAATGTTAGCTTAACTTCAAATCTAATCACTTTAGGCTTAGTCCAACTGCATTTGACATATATGAGTCTAGCTAATGTGGAGTCATGTAAGAGTCGAACTCCTAATAAAATAGTTGGAACTCCTAATTAACTCCTCCAAACTCCAAATAAACTCTCGCATCTAGCAGTTGGGCATCTAGCTAATATACACTTAGTATTACATGTTTCGTTTTTCCATATAGATATAATTAGGCTTTCGATTCTTTTTAAAGGAGGTTACTCTAACTCATAATTAACAATTTCAAAAAAATTAAAAATAGCAATTCCTGATAGTTGAAAAAATCAAGCTTCTATTATTACATACAACTATTCAATTATTAGCATACATTGATGATACAACTATTATCTTAACTTCAACTACAATCATGATTTTTACTTGAATTGCAATTGCCAATATATTAACTTTTAAATTAACTATTAAATACAACTATTAGCTGAACTCCAATGATTTTGCAACTCTAATCAACTCCAATGATTTTGCAATTATTAGTTTATATTCAACTCTAATCACTATTATATTGGATAAGTATCAGATTAACTCCAATGATTTTACAACTATTAGTTTAACTTCAACGCTAATGACGGGGTTATATTGGATAAGTATTAGATTATTCCAATAATGATACAACTATTAAATTAAATTTAGATGAACTCCATCACTTAGCTTATGTGACAATTGAACTCCATCTCTCATGCACCAAGAACAATCGTTTAGGTAATGTGCAGCTTATGTGACACTTGAACTTCATCTCACATTTGTGAGTCCAGTTAATGTGCATAAGATTTAGTCTAAGCTTTATATTAACTTTTAAATTAATGATTAGATACAACTATTAGCTTAACTCCAATGATGATACCACTATGAGCTAACTTGAACTATGAGGTTAACAACTATAAATTAAGTGGTTGTTATATTAGCTTAACTATTAGATACAAGTAATTGACACATTCTTTAGTTAAAAACACATTATCAATATGTCAAATATATACCCTCTCTACACAAACATATTAATCTTAGTAAATATGGTTAGCCCATCACTTGGCATAATATGTTCTCTCCAAATGACACATATGGATGCCACTGAAAACTTTATTCTCTAGTAGATTGGTTACAAATGTGACCTTGTATACCCATCCAGGATATATTTTATGTGGATACTACTTCCAAGCGTTTCATCCCACTCTGATATCATAGATATCAAACGGGATTATATCCATTGTTTAATAGAGTCTCGCCAGATCGAGAGCGGACGAAGGATACAAAACGATACATCGATCACTTCATATTCGAGGCCCGAAACCGCCTTTTCTTCAGCGTACAATATCACAGCTGCTCCCAAATTAGGGAAATCGCCGTCCTTCGAAATACCGCTACGGTATTCGAGTATGCTTTTGCTGTCCCTTACATGCGCCCATGCGCCAATAGCAAACGGAGTTGAGAAGAATGTTGCAGGAGCGCAGGGAAACTCCGGTTTCGCATTCATTGCCGCAGGGGAATGGCGAGCTCCAATCTACCATTCGATTTCACCAACCCTACCGGATATACTTTTTTTTCTACTAAATACACAAATATAATATTGATAGATACACAATATGAAGATCAAATCATCATTTTCTTTCAATATCGGGAAACAAAGAGAAATGGAATCATATTCTTTAACGTGCATATCAACATATTCTTTAACGTGCACATCAAGAACACCCAAAGCACTCCTTTTCCTGGCGTATTCTTATTAAAATCAAGAACAACCAAATCACCATTTTAGGGCTTATTTTTTATTAAAATTGGGCTTGAAAATTGTAATTTTTGCAACTATGCAGTAATTTTAGCAATCATAAAAACAAACTATCTGTCTTAGATTAAATGCTGGATTTTGAAACTATCCAAATGGCCCTAATCATGATTTAAGTAGTTGAAAATGCAGTTTCAACAACTCTTTATTTGTACTTTCGGCCATGGCCGCAGACTGCTGCTGTTGTTGATATCATTCCGAGGGACATCTAGAAGAAGCTACCAATATCCTGTGTAATGCCCACCTACGCCAAGCCCCTGCTTCAAGTCTTGCATTTTTCTTTATCCAAAGCTCTGTGAATATTGCCACATCCAAAGCTCTGTGAATATTGCACACCATATGATGTGTCCATATGAAAAACAAAAATATGGATCTTTCATGAAAAGACAAACCAATTTATATTTAAAGTATCATTTGGATCTTGGATCAGAGACTCCTCTGGATCTTTCCTACAGACAAACAAAAATATGGATCTTTCATAAAAAGACAAAAAATATATTTAAAGTATCATTTGGATCTTCTAGAAAGTAATTTATAGCGAAATATTGCAGTAGATGATCAAATCCCAGACATGAAATTTCATAACATTAAAATTGTGGGATTTCTGCTCTGAGTAGTACATGATGACGAGAGCCTGAGATTGACTAGGATGCAACAAGTGATCCAACAATAATAATAGCAATGACTTTATAAACATTAGGATTACACAAGGTCATATTGGATGCGCAGGGTTACCCAGTGATCCATGATATTGCAGGTCTCCTCGATGTAGTATAGCTGCCACAGCGGAATATTGCAGAATACGATCAGCTGGGAGCCATAATTCTCTCCAGAATGGAAATGACAATTCATAACTATAAATCCATTCGCATGCAAGGCCGTATCGAATGAAGATCAAAGATACTCTCAATATGAAGACAAAAGAAGAAAGATTTTGCCCTTTTTCAAATTATACTTTTTTATGTTTTTCAAAATTGTAATTGACTTTCTAAAATTAATGGGCAATATTGGTTAGATTAATTGGTAATATTGGTTATGAATATAATTTTGAATTACTAGTTGTTAGTTGTTTTCGGTGTAATAGGTGGTCCCACAATAATGGTATAGGTAAAGTATAGTGTTTTTAATTGCAATTTTTCAATGATAAAAGTGAATGCATAAATGATTCGGCACTTTAAATACCTTCATTGTACAATCTCAATAATTTATGTTTGTAATTTTAATCATTTTTCTCAATTTTGATAAGAGATCTATGGTGAAAATGGTTGAAAAAATATATCAAAAAAAGTTCAAAACATTGCGTGTTTAGACCAATTTGTGATAATAAATAAAAATGATTGCAAGGCTATGTAAGAAGAATAATAATAATTATTATTATTATCATTATTATTATTATAGGAGATATGTTAAATTTATGGGATGTACCACCAACCCATGTGTCAACTGCCATAGCACCCTGCAAGTTCAATGTCTATGATTTCCATAATTAATTTCGACTATCCTACATATCTAGGCACCCACGATCCTTACAGGTTGTAAGTTAGTTTTGGATATTATCAACATGTGGTTGGATTCAATGTTGAAGTGAATGCAAGCCCAATTCCAACATTAGGGATAAATCGAAACATTGATTTCCTTTGTAAGGATGAGTAATTATGTTAAGAATTTGAAATGGAGGTGCCACAATGAGAGAAATGATTTGTTTGTCTTTCTGCATTTTGTTATTTGGCATTCCCACTCTGCTTATATTTTATCCTTTGTAGATTGGCATAGAGCAGTGCATATCCTACATTATATCTTTAGAATCCAATGCATTTGACTTGAGAATTGGGTTGTAGGTTTTCTTTTACAATGAGCCTAGCTCAATTAGTTGGATGATCATACTCAATGTTCTCAGTCAACCATTGTATTAAAAGTAGATAGTTTTATACCTTGATCTGATGACTCTAATTGGTCAAACCACATCTAAATTAGCCACCTAATCAACAATGAGTTAAACTCCTAGATTTGGGTGTGCCTTCCTTGATTTGGGGGTGCATTCCTGGATTTGAGGGATTTTTACCTAACTTTAGGTGGCAATCAATTTAGGACTAGATGTGCTCCACTAATCTCCTAAGTGGCCCTAACTAAACCATAGCAATCATTAGCACTCTAGTTAAGTATTCAGTTCCCCAAATAAATGATTTTAGGGTTTTGCATGCACTTCTTCAATTGAACTACTGCTTTGTGAGTCCCATAATCAATTAAACTCAGTCTGAGTGAGTGTGCATGTCTAACTGATATTATCTAGCTCTAGTTAAGCTTAACTAGCCTCCAAACACTACATGAGCGGTTCAAATTTCCTCCAATCCTAATTTGAATTGCCTTGTAGAAATATTGTTCACCATCATTCATTCAAGATACATGAAATACATCATTCTCTTCTTCTTTTCTATTCTAGTTATTTGTGTAATGATCTATGATATCTCATTTGTTACATAATCAGTTGATTGTTTATTTGATTTTAATTATATATCTCTTTAGTTTATGTACCTAGATATATACGTTCAAATCTCATATGGTATTAGAACAGTAGGGGTACAAAACTAGTTAGTTTTCTAATGATTTTTTGTTAGGAATCTACCATCAAAGAGCACATTAGCAAACATGGATCTATGCCATATGAGTTCGAATCCATGCATGAATTCTTCACCAAAAATCAAGTTTTTCCTCTTGTAGCTTAAGATGTCTAAGATTGATAAATAAGACACTCAAATGGTACTCTCTATCCTTCAAAATTGGGTCTTGCATTAGAGGAAACTTCAACTCAAAATGGGCCTCCTAAAATGAACTAATAAAATAATAGTTAAAATAATAAAATAATATTTATTAATTTTGGAAGAAGAAAATAAAAAAACTACTTTTTTCTTTGTATTTTTGACATATTTCCCTGTGTTTTTACTCAAATTTCGATCAAGAGAGGTCGTTGGATGCGGAATTAAATTCCACATCCAACAAGTATCCACTCGGCATACTTTTGATGGACCCCTCTACCCCAAAAACAAGAAATACCTGAAAAAATGGAATGATGACATCATCATTTCATTTTTTCAGGTATTTCTTGTTTTTGGTGTAGCGGGGCCCGTCAAAAGTATGTCGAGTGGGTACTCGTTGGATGCATAATTCCGCATCCAACGAGCTCTCCCGATCAAAATTTGAGTAAAAACACAGGGAGATATGTCAAAAATACAAACAAAAAAGTATTTTTTTTTATGATACCTATCCCCAAATTTATATTAAAAAGGTGTTTAAGACCTATACGGTATTTCAAATTTAAAGCAATTTCATTGGTTAACACATGATGACATAGAATTTGAATAAAAGTTAAAAGGCCCATTTTGAGTTGAAATTTCCTCTAATTTAATTTAGTACTTTTGTCTCCTCATTTCATTCTATTAGATTATCAATTGGACCATCTTTCACCATGCCTGATTTATATGTATATGATTCCTCTCTCCTTCAAGAGAAGGATAACATCTCACAAATGGTCCTACAAAGGACCTCAAAATCTCATGCGCTTGCAGAAAATAAGGCCAAGAAGAAAGCAAGTAATAAAAGGACTCCTTAAAAATGAAAAAGGGAGAAAATTTCCAAGTTTTCTTATGACAAGACCACCTCCAAGGAAGGAAAGACCGAGAAGGATTTGTCTTTGTGTCCCTATTGTAGAAATGAATTTCACATAGAAGAAAATTGCAGGTATAAAAACTTTTTTTTCTAGAAAATGAAGGAAAATATGCAAGCAAAGATTTCCTCCTTAAAGAGGACATACACTTGTGGAAATTTAAGCTTCGAAATCAGCTACGTTGATCCTATATTCCAAAGCATAAAATCACATGGCATCATATGAGGATGTGCTCAACTCCATGTGTCCATCCTTTGTCCAAGAAGTAATCATGAGAGACACACTTCAATTGAGGTATGTGGAAAATGGGACATTCTAAAAAAAACATGGGTAGATTCTAGATGTATACTATGCACCATCTATATCCAAAAGTCTGCTTTCCATATACCATATCACTCACTCGTGATTTGGTAAACAATTTATCTTCACCAAAGACTCAATTATCATCTCTGATATAGTTCATGGATCAAATATTTCACTTTGGGAAAGTTGATCAGAGAAACAAGTTGTATGTTTTTTCAAAGTTTTTATTGGAAAAATCTCTCTGTTCAGTTTTGTTAATGCATTCTAATGATGTTATTAGATTATGGCATGAGAGGTTTTTGGACCTTAATCAGATCCTTGCTCTCTTTTTCGAATGGAGTATGTCTAGGATGTGCTCTTGGTAACCTCCCTTAAGAAAGATTTGAGAAAGGAAGGATAGGAGATCCGCATTCCTTTTGAATTAATGGACAATGATATTACGGGTCCATTTCATCATCTCGCTATTAATAAATCTGGATATGTACTAACTTTCATTGATTATTTTTTCAGATACATATGTGTGTACTTCCTAAAGCACAAAGATGGTGTGTTTGTATGTCTTCGAGATTTTAAAGAAGTTGCAAATAAACAATCTGGTAAGGGGATCAAGATTTTCCACATGGATAATGGAGGAGTATGTAAATAAAGATGTACATTAGTTATGCTCCACGGTTGGTATAAAACTAGAACATATCATTATTTATACTCCACATCATAATGGAGTTATACAACAGAAAATAGAACATTGAAAGAAATGGCAAATTGCATGTTGCAATCAAAGAATATTCCTTCAAAATTATGGGTTGAGACCATCAATTGTTCAAATTACCTTCAAAATAGATTACCTCACAAAAAATTGAAAGGGGTTACTCCTTTTGAAGCATGAACTGGTAAAAATCCAGTAGTAACACACTTCATGGTGTTTGGATCTTGTGCTTAGGTTTGTATTCCTTCTAAGAAAAGGTCCTTAGAATCACAAAGTGAGAAGCGCATTTTTGTGGGATATCCTGAAGGGGTAAAAGGTTATAGGTTTTCGAATATTAAGGCTAAAAAAATCTTTATTGAAAGAAGTGTAAAATTTGAATGTAATAACCCGAATCTGAGGTTTACTAAGGGAGATAATCCATCTCTAAAATATTATATATGTAAAAATTGAATGATGATATTACAAATGGTTTGGAATCCTATAAATATGGTTTGGCCATTAAATATGAGGAGTCACATCCGCTTGTTAAATATAATTATGTTTTTATTATTTATTACTTATCTGTAATTTTATTTTTTATTTATTATTTATATTTGTTACATTGCCACCCTCTTTAAGGGAAGTTTTGTCCTCAAAGTTGAATTTGGTGTTTCCTTTTATTCTGGATCTTTGTGGATGCATGTGCTATGTGCGCTTTGGTCTTATCTCTTTTATTGGATGATGATTTGGATACTTTTCATTATGTGACTTGTTTGCTTAGGTCTAGAACCTTCTGAACCATACAGTTGATGCTTAGTTCCCTTCCATATGAATTATATGTATTGTTTTTGTAAATTGGTAGAGTATGTTCCCAACAATTTTAACCATTCAACACCGAATATCAAGTCGACTTCCTTGAGAGGTAAAGCAAAAAAATCAATCTGCAAGTTTAAGTTTTGTATCTGCACTGCAACCTTATGGCATTTTCCCACTTCTTCGATGTGTTGATCAATGATGGTTGAGGCTTTAAGTCCTTTTGTAGGGAACACAAAAATATTTAGCTATTTTTCCTTGTTGATATCAATCACATTATGGGTACTTCTAGAATCGACCAAAATTGTGATGTCCTTATTCTTAATTCTCCTAGTAGTTGTAATATCTTTGGTTCTGACTTTCTTGATTCTATTACTTGAGGCAGGAGTTGTTCATCTTTTAATTTTTCATGACTTCTCAACTGAGGTGGGGTATATTTTTTATGAGTGATTGACTTTCCTTTTGTTGGGTGTTAACCTTATTAATAGTCGCTAGATCTTCTTCCTTAGAACTTTATTGAACACAGGTAATGGTCACTGTTGAAACTTCAAATGGGTTTGTGTCTTCATCTAAATCGGAAGTATATTCTGTAGTTGATACCTGTACTTATCTCTCGTGTATGATCTTTCAGTGTGTTGTATGATGGGTTTTGCATTTATGACCTAAGATCCCATTTTCTCTGCACCAATGACATTTATTCTTTTTCTTTTTACTAGCACTATTGGAGGAGTTGTCAATGTTTTTGAACCATTTTTGAATTCATAGCCATATAATTGAGATTTGTTGCACCGATGACCAGGTGACCATATTTCTTCGTAATATCTACATCGTGTTTCTTTTTGTCACATATATCCTTTGTCAAGGCTCCCTTGCCTTAATATTTTAAACTTTTCCGTAATGATTTTTGCGTTGCGCCAAACTTTATCCAGATTGAATATGTTATGCAATTATAACTCTTCTCTTATGTAAGGTTTAATACCAGAGACATACGTATGGAGACACTGATCATTTGTTAATTCGGGTACTCTTGTCGCTAAGGCTTCCCATTGGTATGTGTATTCTTCCACGTCACCCTTTTGTTGTCACCTCATAATTTTCGCGAAAAGGTCCTTCTCTATCACATCTTCGAATCGTTTGAAAAAATCATTTTTGAATGTGTCCCAACTATAAGCACATATGTTTGACGTCTTCTTCCACCACATGTACCATTTATACACCTGACCCTCGAGTTGCATGGTAACGTATTTAACATTTTCATCGTTAGATAAAATTTTGTGAATGCAAAAGAATTCCTTCGCTTTATTGATCCATGTGACACTTTGTTTCGTTTCACAATTGAATTTGGCTAATTCCAATTTGGATTTCATCGGGTATCCACCCATTGATTGCATAGCATCCCAGTATTATTTTTTATGATTGTAATCTCGATGGTCTTCTGGAATTTCCAGTTTGGAGGAATTTGATTGATGATTATTGGTTTCAGTTGAATTGTGACTTTAGTGGTCTCCCTTCGGCAAGTCGACATTTTTTTAGGCACCTCTATCTTTGAAGAACTACATGATTTTATCTATCCCTTCTTTGAAGTATGTTTTCATTTCATTTATTTCCTTCCACATTTCCCATGAGACTGCTCCAACAACTTCATGTTGCACATGGCGTGATAGCTCTTATTTTCCTTCTTGCAATTCTACTTCAAATTGATCAAGTCTGTAGTTTAAACCTTCAATAATTTTTGAGTCTTGGGCTTGGTATATTTCCAATTTGTCCATTCATTCCTTCATTTCAAACATATTTATTGTGCAAGCTGAAATTTTTGCTTGTCACAACTCAATTTAAATATAATAATTAATAATTACTATGTTTAACAATTATTTGTATTTTTAATAATAAGGTTACTAATAATAATATTTAATATTAATAACTTTTATTATTAAAAGTAATGAAATTTTTATGATGTCTCGCACTTAGGAAAAAACCGCACATAGTTTTATAAACCACATGAGGTTTTACTTGTCCTTTTTTCCGAATGCTTTCTTTCTTGTTTTTCTTTTTACTTTTTTTTCACAAGTTTTTTTTAAACTTTTTTTTCTTTTTTAAGAACACCAATTTTTAAATCTATGTCTTGGCTCTGATACCACTACCTAAATCTGAAATTTACTAAGGGAGTGTTATCACATCTATAGCAGTCGGGCTACCATATTCTATTTTTCGGATTCCAGTACACTTTTCAGCCAGTTCCCCTACATATGAGATGTTGAGATGAGCATCTATGATGGATCATTATTTGATTGATGGACTATAGTACTCTCCCATGCCATGACTGAGTCTCAGGACACTCATATTTGAGGACTGATGTAGTCATTTAGCCATTTTCAAAGTAGTTAGTAGTGCCCAGAGTTGTATAACTGATTTCTCAGTGGACAGATGTTGGTTGAGATGGATTATTTACATATTTATGACTCATCTTATATTATCTTGTGTTATGGTTATCATTCCTCTTATTATCATTTTTGTGGCATGAATTAGCATTTAGTGTCATGATCTGGCGATCATATAAATATGTGGACTTGTATGTATTGATATTATGTATGTATGTCCCTAATCAAAACTGGAAGTTCTTGATTTATACTAATTGGTTTTACCCTCCTTAGGGAGAATAGAGGTAGTCATTCCCACCATACTTTGACTTGCTAGTGTTGGTTTCATTATTCATTGTCTCCACCCATCCATTACCTTCCAATTATGTTTCTGACCTGACCTACTACTTGACTTGTGGCATGGAGGACCTTTTCCCACTAGAGCCTCTTTGTTCGACAAGCTTCCCTCTTTATTTGTGTCTCGGCTCTGAGTTGCCTAGGTTGTGTTGTCTAAACCTAAAACAAGTAGCGCTGCCATCAATAAAATGTATTTGGAAATGAAATGAATATCTTATGAAAAAGCTCATTCATAAAAAGTAGTGTTTTTAAACATACATGAATGCAAAACAAGCCTAATGAAATTGGATTTGAAGTATAATGAAATGGATATCTTAAAAGATTCATGAAAAGTAGTGCTTTCAAACATACATGAATGCATGAAGCCTGAAATAATAAAACTCCATGTAATAAATGCATGGACCAAGGATATGGAAAATAAAAGGCCCCAAAAAGCAATGGTTCCTAAATGTATATCTAAGGATTGTTCACCTTACTTGTATTGATTTGGATTGTGAGCATTTGTCAAGGTGAATAAGCACCTCTGAAAGTAGCTTATCCATTTGTGAGACACTGCCATCCCCTGTGTTATTGTGTGTCCTGCATATGATAGAGTGAGTATCCCCTTTCCATATCCAAAGTGTCACAGTGTTGAGTTGGTAATCACCCTTTGGCCTAGCCTTTTAAATTTTAGCCCTCACCCTTCACTGGCAAATCGATTACAACTATGAAGTGAGTATGGTTTTGAAATTCTGGTTTGAGTTATAATTAATAAATGAAACCCTATATATTTTGTTGATAGATCGTCGGTAAAGTGACTGCTACTTGTTATAATTGTTACTTGAATGATTTGTAGAGCATGTCTTATCCTTTGAACACTTGCAGTGGATAGATGTTATCCTGAGTTATATTATTGATTATGTGGTCATTTATAGATTATTATTTTGTCTATCTAGGTATATTGGAAATTATAGATGATCATGCAGAGACATATAGGGTGTATGAGCATGCACCTTAAAGGTATTTGGACTCCCTGAGTCCAATGAGACAGCTTGCTTTTAGTTTTGGGTAGTTGCAGGGATGATTTGGCTCACTGTACCATTCTGGTGCAGTTTTGCCATGTTGGATGGCCTGTCTGAGTAGAGAGAAGATTTGCTTGGATCTCCTAGGGCGCTATATGAGGAGGGGGTTGTACTGCCACTTGTTTGTACCATATTACCCCCCTACCAGAGATACTGGTGGGCTCAGTTGGATAACGCAGGCACCCTAGGAGGCAGTTTTTTGCATATCGCGTTTCCCAAGGAAGATAAAAATAATAATTAAAATGGCTACTGAAGAATTTGATTTGGGCTAGCGAGGCAGGGAAATGGCATGGGATGAGTGTGATGTCTTCCACTCCTTCTCCGACAGTTTCAGCACCTGTATGGACCCACATCCATCTCTACCACATATTTTATTATTTTCTGGAACTTTTGGAGGCTCACAATTTCCTTAGAGAGGCACTATTTTGCAGTTAAAAAATTATATTATTTTTATTATGCCATGGGGACACCCTAGGGGATTTAGTTAACATTCCCTGCACCCACCATGAGCTTCATTTATTTTTATTTAGTGGGATCCCCTCTCCTAGGGTGATTTGGTCCATTTTTATATTATATTATTGTATTGATCCATGCACTTTATGTTGAGCTCATCTCAACCATTGATTATAACATTTGGATATTGTGATCTTAGCCACCCATTTGAAAAGTGGTTATTATTTTGGTTCTCTCATTCCTATTTAAAGGAGATAGCTTCTCATTTGTAAGGGGTCTTTGGCTCTTGGATCTGGATAATAGAAAAAATATTCTTATGGAAATTCTTGGATCTCCTTTGCATCTGGTGTTCTTCGATGGTGATTGGAAAATCTATTTCTTCCTAGCATTTGGGTATTTGTTGTGAGATATATATATNGGGTTCCTCAACTCGCTTGGCTTGGGTGTGTTTTGTATCAAGGAGTTTTCATTAGTATCAATGTGATCTATGATTTCATCTTGCTACTTTTCTATAGCATTTTTTCTTTTCTCGTGACGTAGAAAATCTGATATGGTTGATGTTTGTTGTGCAGGAGAGAGGGCGTAATGGCTTCTTTGGGAAAAACATTGGACATAGAAACTCCCTCAAATCTTCTCAAATTGATCGAGACAGCATAGATCATCACTATCAAGAAATCTACAAGGTTTTCCAGGTAAGATCTACAAGTTATTATTTCTTTTCTAGATCTCAATCCATTGGCATCTTCATTTTCATCTTGAAACCCTAAATATTAAAAAATAAAAAAATATTATAGATCAAACCGCTTGATCTCGGGGCAAACCATTTTTGGGTTTTGTAGATCGGGTCAAATCCTAATTGGGTCTTCTTCAGCGTTGAGCTAAAAATGACTCCATTGGCATAAATGCCAAGGCACTGATATTCAAACGCTAACACTACCCTTCCTTTTGCCTCTTTCTCTTGTGGTTTGACCTTTTCCTTGTGACTTAAGTAATTTGGAATTGACATACATTATTTCGAGTATATCCCTTGGTAGTAGATATACCCAATCTTATTTTTACCCTCCATACATTGATCATGTTTCCCAAGGAAACGGACATCTTCATCTTTTGCTAGTACCTTAATCCTTGATCTAGTAGTGGGCTTATAGGGCACTTGTGTCTTTAACTTGGATCAAATTTCACATCTCATAAACCCTGATCCAATTCCTAGTTCTCCTATTGATTTCATCCATAGATCTAGGGTTTCCTACACCTTACACCTTACATACTTCAAGTCCATTTTATCTTATCTGGTGTTTAGGTATGATCTCTCCTATGAGGAGTAGATATGGGTCTCCCCCATTGTTGTATTGGGCTAAGATAACATCAAGTGAAGATTGCCTCAATTGGCATGACAACCATCTATTTGGGAGTCGAGGAAATATTGGTTCCACCTCTTTATTTGCTCATCCCTCTACCATCCATCCTGGATCCACTTCATAGAGGCAACTACAATTTTGGTGATAACATTTTGGTGTCGTTGTCAGGGAAGTAGAGGCCTACCTTGGTTCGACATAACTCACCTCTCTTATGACACATCATCCTTTTGGCGAATTACTTGTGTGGTTTACCTGGCGACCCCATCTCGTAACTCCACTGAGGACTGTACCCAACATATTAACCTTAAGTTCCAAAGTCATGTCTTACACTAGAGAAAGCAATTCACAAAACGATATGATTATGAAAATGATGATTGAAATGAGAAAGATTATACAAATTTTATACAGTTTGGTTTTAAATCAGCATAAACAAGATATAAGACGTGATGAACAGTTCCATAAACTTGCTCATAAAGTGTATACCAATGATTACCCTTAGACTATGTCAGCAAGGACATTTTTATATAATCAGGTCGTGAGAAGGTCTCAAACAAGAAATAAACGAAAAAATATCGAAAATAATAAGCCTGTCATTAGAGAGAATTCTCCTAAACAAAGGAATACCACTGGTAAGAATTATTCATAGCCATCGAATGTTCCTCGTAGGGGCATCCTGAAGAAGAGTGAGCAGCCCTTGAGGATTCCATCTCAAGAAACTAGGAAGGCAGTAAATCCAGACCTTACTAAGCCTCAACATAAAGAAGCAATGCAAAGAAAGCAAGTGAACATTCCTAGAAAAGGAGTTCCTCCTGTGATACAGGGTAGTATGAATACAAATATATTGGGAAAACTCTCTGGATCTTCAGTCGTGATGTCTTTCAAAGAGCTCATATCCATCCCTTCTATTAGAATTCATGTAATGCACTTATTGGGATTAAAGACAAGTGACAAGAACCAAGGGAAGCCTTGTAACTTCAAGGTTGACTTGAGTCATTTCTTTTCCAAACCAAATATCCTTGTACCTCTTAATGAATTGCTAAAGACCCCATCCTTGTTTAATCAAGCTACTCAATTTCTAGAGATCAAACTTGAGATTAAAGCTATTGAGAAATATACAATTAAGAAAGACCCTCCCATAATGATCCAAAGTGTAACTAGTAATGGTAGTGTTCATTCCCCGTTCTACATAGCTTTAGAAATAAACCAATTGATTCTTCATATTTGCATGCTAGATTCAGGAGCAGAGGTTAACGTCATGCCACTTAGGGTAATGGAACAACTAAAGATAAATCCATCTTGGCAGTTCAATAATGTATATGGAATGGACTCTCGACCTGTTGAGTCGAAAGGGATAATTGAGAATTTAAAGATTAGGCTAGCAGCATACCCAAAGATTGAAACAAACATGAATGTTTTAGTCTTAGACATACCAGATACCTGGGGAATGTTGTTTTATAGATAATGGGCAGCTAAGTTAGGAGGAAGCATCCAAATGGACCTCTCATATGCCACCATCCCTATCGGAGAAAATGCCTCCTATAAATTAGTAAATGAAAAGCCTATCACTGAACATGTGGAAACACCTGAACACCTTTTCGAGGAATCCATGCACCCTACAGAGGAAGTCAAAAACTATATGGTGTTGGAAAACTATTGGGAAGAGCCTCGACAGCATCCTTTTCCTCCCATCCAAGTATGGAAGATGGATTTGATGGAGCTAAATCTAGACATGGTGCTAGAACAGGAATTGTTCTTATTCCCCCCTCTGGAAAAGAAAAGTATTTTTCTTTCCTTCTTGAGTTTGAAGCCACAAATAACGTGGTCAAGTATGAGGCTTTACTTTTGGGATTAGATATTTCTCGAGATTAGAAAATCAAATTCCTGTGTTATAGGGGATTCATATCTAATTGTGTCCCAGGTAAAAAATCAATTTGTGGCTAAGAACAATAGACTTAGAGATTATAGAAATGTTGTTTGGGATACCATTCAAATGTTCTATTCTTTTGTGACCCAAGCAGTTCCAAGAGAGTAGAAAAACTTGGTTGATGCATTATTAGTAATAGCATGCACCTTTGAAATACCAAATCACCTTAAAGAGAAGGAGTGTAAATTCAAACTGTTATTAAGACCATCACTTCCTGACAATCAAGATCATTGGAAAGTCTTCGATAATGATGCTCAAATCATTGCTTTCTTACAGCACTCAGATAATTTTCAGAATTGCAATGTTGATTTAGAAGATAAAGTAAACAACCTGTATTTGCAAGATGTTGATGTGATGAAGTTAGCAATCCCTCTAGAGAAGAATTTCAATACACATGATGAATACAAGGGTACAAGAGCTGAACTAGTAGATGAGGTCATAGAGATTAACATTGGAACCCCAGTTTCTCCTAAAATGATTAAAATTGGAAAGAATGCCTCCCAAAATGAGAGAAAAGCTATTGAAAATCTAATTAGGGAGTACAAGTATGTCTTTTCCTGGACGTATAACGATCTTAAAACTTTTGATCCTGCCATTATTGAGCATACTATCCCTTTGAATGAAGGAGAAAAACCTTATAGACAAAAGTTGTGAAATGTTAATCCTAAGCTATCCCCCTTGATCAAAAAGGAGATTGAAAATATGCTAGCTACTGGAATTATACGACCAGTCTAACACACCACTTGGGTTTCCAATCATGTGATTGTGAGAAACAAGAGCGGTGAAATCAGGATATCCATATATTTTAGAAATATAAATCAAGTGTCTCTTAAAGATAACTACCCTTTTCCAAACATGGAGAATTTACTGCAAAGTGTAACAGGCGTAGGTATGTTGTCAATGTTAGATGGTTTTTCAGGATACAATCAGGTGTGTATTAAAAGGGAAGATAGAGAAAAAAAATCTTTTACAACTCCATGAGGAAAATTTGAGTACATAAGGATTCCTTTTGGGTTATTAAACATTGGATCAACTTTTCAAAGAGCTATGGATCATGCCTTCAGTGAACTCATTGGAAATATTATCACCATTTATCAAGATGACCTAATGGTTTTCTCCAAAGAACTAGATGATCATGTGAAACATTTGAAGAAGGTTTTTTATCGGTGCAGAAAGTTTGGTATATCTTTGAATCCCAAAAAGTCAACTTTCGGAAATGATGAAGGTAAGTTATTAGGGCATATTGTATCTAAAGAAGGTATTAAGATAGATCCTGAGTGGGCCCAAGACATTAATTCTATTACTGCACCCCATAATGTTGCTTCACTGCAATCCTTCTTTGGAAAAATAAATTTCGTCCGAAGATTTATTCCGAACTTAGCAGAGTTAGCCAAGCCTCTAAATTCTCTTCTTAAGAAAGATGCAAAGTTCATCTGGGATAAAACCTATGAAACATCATTCATTAAACTAAAGAAATCCATTTCAACTGCTCTTGTTTTGGCATGTCCTGATTACAGCAAGGAATTTCTAATCTGTTCATACGCTTCTGAGGACACCATTACTGGAGTTCTGTTACAAAGGAACAATGGAAATCATGAGCAACCTATAGATTTTATGAGTAAAAAACTTGAAAGATGCTGAATTAAAATACACTACTACAAAAAATAAGCATATGCTTTAGTCAAATCCCTAAAACATTTTAGAACTTACATAGGGTACTGCAAGATTAAAGATTTTGTACCATACCAAGCAGTTAAGGATGTCTTATCATAAGAAGATGGTATAAGGGTCAGAGGAAACTATATTTCACGGATCCAAGAATATGATTTGGAGAACAAACCCATTAAAATTGTGAAAGGTCAAGGTTTGGCCCAATTGTTAACTGAGAAAAGTAATAGTCATGCAGTCAATCTTGCTAGTGAGCATGAATTGCATATTTTGCATATCGATGAAGACCATGAATGGTATAAGGATATTATCTATTTTCTGAGAAATTTGTCTTACCTAGAATATTTGGTAGATCATCAAAGGAGAGCCTTAAGGTTGAAAGTGGAAAAGTATATATTAACTCAAGATGGTTTGGGTTGGAGGAACCCCGATGGAATAATTTTGAAATGTGTTAGTGTGGAGGAATCCAAGACCATCATTAAGGAAATGCATGCAGGTGTCTACGGTGGACATTATGCACCTAGAACAACTGCCACAAAGATTATGAGAGAAGGATATTACTGGACAACCCTCTTTAAGGGTGTGCACTCATTTTTGAGAACCTGTCAAGAGTGTCAGTTTTTCTCAGGAAAACCCAGGTTGCGAGCTTTGCCGCTAAACCCAGTTGTAATAGAAATTCCTTTTCAGCAGTGGGGTATGAATTTTATTGGGCCCTTTAATCAGAACTCGAGTAATGGATATAAATACATCTTGACTTGCACGGATTACTTTACTCGATGGGTTGAAGCTATACCAACTAAGAAATGTACAGCTGCAGTAGTTGTCAAATTCCTAGAAGAAAACATTGTCTCTCGGTATGGATGCCCTATAAAGCTAACCACTGACAATGCTAAATCTTTTAGCAAGCTAGAGATGACAAATTTTTGCATGAATCATGGAATTACATTATCCCATTCATCTAGCTATTATCCCCAGGGCAATGGTCTCGCTGAATTTAGTAACAAGAATTTGATTAAACTTTTGAAAAGAATGGTTGGAGAAAATAGGAGAAGTTGGGATAACAAACTAAAATATGCACTGTGGACCGATAGAATGACAGTAAAAAGAATCACAATTAATGTGCAAATCCTAATATATGAATTGTCGCAACAATGTACTTCAGATCAGGAAGCATTTCAAGTAAGAATTGACAAGTTAGTGGAGCTTGATGAAGTAAGAAGGGTGGCATTTGACAAATGGGTTATTGAACAACAAAAAGTTAAGGGACCTTTGATCAAAGAAGAAGAGATGTAAAATTTGGAATAGGAGACATAGTCCTGCTATGGGATAAATTAAAAGAGACACCTGGAAAACATGGAAAGTTGGAAAAAATATGGATGGGCCCTTATCGAGTATCTAGCATAGCCAGGAAAGGATCATTTTATTTGGAAACTCTGGACGGGGATGAATCTGACTTCCTGTGAATGGGATTTTGCTAAATCATTAATTCCCTCATATCGTGTGAGTCTTGTTTCACCTAGTAGGGTAGAGTAGGTAGGATCTGAATAAGCCTCTTAGGAAGTAGTGTATATTTTAGTCTTGCACCTTTTTCCTTTTCCTGGATCTCGCATTTAAAAGCTCTTAGTATAGTCCTAACTTCTACCATTTTCCTGCACAGTAAAATCAAAACTTTGCGTAAATTTATGGTTATACGTTATATTTATTGTCCTCTTTTTAGTTTCATGCATTTCAGTTTGAGTAATTTATCCACACAGTGTTCTAACGGTCGGTCTGTGAGTTTGGTAGCTCTAGACATTTTGTAGGTGGTTGGTGACATGTTGGCAGCAGTTGTAGAGCTGGAAGGATGGATCGAGGATGCGATTAGCATAGTGTGAGGACCCAATATTCTGAGGTTCTCAAGCTCTCTATTCAGCAAAGCACTTGTCTCAGCTGGGGCCAGATGTTATCACATCTATAGTTGTCAGGCTACCATATTCTATTTTTCAGATTCCATTACACTTTTCAACTAGTTCCCCTACATATGAGATGCTGAGATGAGCATCTACGATGGATAATTATTTGATTGATGGACTATAGTACTCTACCATGCCATGACTGAGTCTCAAGACACTCAGATTTGGGGACCATTGTAGTCATTTAGCCATCTGCAAAGCAATTAGTAGTGCCCATAGTTGTATCAATGTTTTATCAGTGGACAAATGTTGGTTCAGATGGATTATTTACATGTTTATGACTCATCTTATATTATCTTATGTTATGGTTATCATTGCTCTTATAATCATTTTTGTGGCATGTATTAGCATTTAGTGTCATGATATGGCGGTCATACAAATATGTGGACTTGGATGTATTGATATTATGTATGTATGTCCCTACTCAAACCTGGAATTTCTTAATTTATACGCATTGGTTTTACCCTCCTTAAGGAAAATAGAGGTAGTCATTCCCACCATACTTTGACTTTCTAGTGTTGGTTTCATTATTCACTGTCTCCACCCATCCATTACCTTCCAATTATGTTTTCGACCCGACCTACTACTTGAATTGTGGCATGGAGTGCCTTTCCCCACTAGAGCCTCTTTGTTGGACAAGCTTCCATGTTTCTTTGTGTCTCGGATATGAGTTGCCTAGGTTGTGTTGGCCAAACCTAAAATAAGTAGCGCTGCCATCAATACAATGTATTTGGAAATGAAATGAATATCTTATGAAAAATCCCATTCATGAAAATTAGTGTTTTTAAACATACATGAATGCAAGGAAAGCCTAATGAAATTGGATTTGAAGTATAATGAAATGAATATCTTAAAACATTCATGAAAAGTAGTGCTTTTAAACATACATGAATGCATGAAGCCTAAAATAATAAAAATCCGTGTAATAAATGCATGGACCAAGGCTATGGAAAATCAAAGGCCCACAAAAGCAATGGTTCCTAAAGTTACATCTAAGGATTTTTGGCCTTACTTGTATTCATTTGGATTGTGAGCATTTGGCAAGGTGAATAAGCACCTCTGAAAGTAGCTTATCCATTTATGAGACACTGACATCCCCTATGTGATTTCTTGTCCTACATATGCTAGAGTGAGCATCCCCTTTCCATATCCAAAGTGTCACAGTGTTGAGTTGGTAGTCACCCTTTGGCCTAGCCTTTTAAATTTTAGCCCTCACCCTTCACTAGAAAATTGACTACAACTATGAAGTGAGTATGGTTTTGAAAGTCTGGTCTGAGTTATAATTAATAAATGAAACCCTATATATTTGCTTGATAGACCGCCATTGAAGTGATTGCTACTTGTTTTAATTGTTACTTGAATGATTTGTAGAGCATGTCTTAGCCTTTGAACACTTGTAGCGGATGGATGTTATCTTGAGTTATATTATTAATTATGTGGTCATTTACAGATTATTATTTTGTCTATCTGGGTATATTGGATATTATAGATGATCATGCAGAGACATATAGGGTGTATGAGTATGCACCTTATATGGATTTGGACTCCCCAATTCCAATGAGACAGCTTGCTTTCAGTTCCAGGTAGTTGCAGGGATGATTTGGCTCAGTGTACCATTCTAGTGTAGTTGTGCCATGATGAATGGCTTGTCTGAGCAGAGAGAAGATTTGTTTGGATCTCCTAGGGCGTTGTATGAGGAGGGGGTGGTCCAATCACTTGTTTGTACTATTTTATCCCCCTCCTAGAGAGCCTGGTGGGCTCAGTTAAATAACGCAGGCACCCTAGGAGGCGGTTTTTTGCATATCATGTTATCCGACGAAGATAAAAAATAATTAAAATGGCTACTAAAGAATTCAATATGGGATAATAAGGCAAGGAAATGGCATGGGATGAGTGCTTATAATGATTGTGATGTCTTCCACTCCTTCTCCAGCATTTTCAGCACCTGGATGGACCCACATCCATCTCTACGGCATATTTTATTATTTTCTGGAACTTTTGAAGGCTCATGATTTCCTCAGAGAGGCACTATTTTGCAGTTAAAAAATTATATTATTTTTATTGTGCCATGGGGACACCCTAGGGGAGTTAGTTAACACTCCCTGGACCCACCATGAGTTTCATTTATTTTTATGTATTGGGATCCCCTCTCCTAGGGTGATTTGGTCCTTTTTTATATTATATTATTGTATTGATCCATGTACTTTATGTTGAGCTCATCTCAACCATTGATTAGAACATCTGAATATTTTAATATTATCCACCCATTTGAAAATTTCTTATGATTTTGGTTCTCTCGTTCCTATTTAAAGGAGAGATCTTCTCATTTGTAAGGGGTCTTTGGTTCTTGGATATGGATAATAGAAAAACTATTTTTGTGTAAATTCTTGGATCTCCTTTGCATCTAGTCTTCTTCGATGGTGATTGGAAAATTTATTGCTTCCTAGAATTTAGGTATTTTTTATGAGATATATATATTTTTCGGGAAACATTGTCTTGTCTACATGAGAGAGACTTCAACTTGGGCATTTTTGTAGGGGTTCCTCAAGTTGATTGGCTTGGATGCATTTTTGTATCAAGGAGTTTTCATTAGTATCAATGAGATCTCTGATTTCATCTTGCTATTTTTGTGTAGCATTTGTTCTTTTCTCGTGATGCAGCAAATCTGATATGGTTGACGTTTGTTGTGCAGGAGAGAGGGTGCAGTGGCTTCTTTGGGCAAAACGTTGGACATAGAAACTCCCGTAAATATTCTCAAATTGATTGGGACAGCATAGATCATCACTAACAAGGAATTTACAAAGTTTTCCAGGTAAGATGTACATGTTATTATTTATTTTCTAGATCTCAATCCATTGGCATCTTCATTTTCATCTTGAAACCCTAAATATTTAAAAATAAAAATAAAATATTATAGATCAAACCACTTGATCTCGGGGCAAACCATTTCTGGTTTTTGTAGATCGGTTCAAACCCTAAGTGGGTCTTCTTCAGTGTTAAGCTAAAAGTGACTCCATTGGCCCAAATCCCAAGGCACTGATCTTCAAACCCTAGCGATACCCTTCATTTTTCCTCTTTCTCTTGCATTTTGACCTTTTCCTTGTGGCTCGGGTGATTTGGCATTGACATACATTCTTTCGAGTCTATCCCTCGGTACTAGATAGACCCAATCATATTTTTACCATCCCTACATTGATCACGTTTCCCATGGTAGCAAACATCTTCATCTTTTGCTAGTACCTTAATCCTAGATCTAGTAGTGGGATTATAGGGCACTTGTGTCTTGAACTTGGATCAAATTTCAGAACTCATAAACCCTGATCCAAGTCCTAGTTCAACTAGTGACATCATCCATACATCTAAGGTTTCCTACACCTTACACCTTACGTATTTCAAGTCCATTTGATCTGATCTGGTGTTTAGTTTTGATCTCTCCTGTCGGGAATAGATTCGGGTCTCCCCCATTGTTGTCTTGGGCTAAGATAACATCAAGTGAATATTGCCTCGATTGGCATGACAACCCTCCATTTGGGATTCGAGACGATCTTGCTTCCACCTCTTTAGTTGCTCATCCCTCTACCATCCATCCTGGATCCACCTCATAGAGGCAACTACAAGTTTGGTGATAACAGGGAGATAATCCATTACAAAAATATTATATATGTAAAAATTGAATGATGATATTACAACTAGTTTGGCCTCCTATAAATATGGTTTCGCCATTAAATATGAGGAGTCACATCCTCTTGTTAATTATAATTCTGTTTTTATTATTTATTACTTATTTTCAATTTTATTTATTATTTATTATTTATATTTGTTACATTGAAGGAATTCCAATGTATGAAATTAATTATCCGACTGATGCACAACTACTTATTTAAAATGAATTTTGTTATTCTTCTTCTAATGTTCAACAAAAAATTAAGATTCAAATACATATTCATATTCACATGTAGATGATTATGAGGATACCGAAAAATGAGAGTGTTGGAGACCTAACAATTCAGGCTCATTGGGCAAAGCAAACACTTGAATCAGTCAAGGAACTAGTTGGTGATCCTATCAATACTCTAAGAGTTTCATGTTGCCACACTTCTACTCACTCACTACTATATGATGTCCACATCTAATCCAAAAAACCATGGGGAAGCCTTTGGTAATCCTTATTGTGTAGCATCCATGGACAAGGAGTATCACTCCCTTATGAACAACAAAACTTGGGATTTGGTACCTATTCCTCAAAGAAATAAATTAATTTGATGCAAATGGATTTATAATACCAAGATGGCATCTAATGGAATTATAAACAAGTACAAAGAAATATTAGTGTTCAAAGGCTTCTCACAAATACATGGCATTCACTGCATATAAACTTTTGCACCAACTGCAAACATGGATTCAGTTCAACTTGTTCTTGCCATAACATCTTCACAACAATGGGAGATTCATCACATGGTCTACGTGAAGAGTGGTTTTCTTCATGGGGACCTTGAAGCAGATATCGACATGGAGTAGCCACATGGGTACATTCAATACTCCTCTCTTGTATGCAAATTAAATAAATCATTGTATGGACTAAAACAAGCTCCTCGAGCTTGGTATGCAAAGATGGATTCCTTTCTGTTATCACAAAACTTTTCGATATGTAATTCAGACCAAAGTGTATGTATGCTTTGAGAAGATAACACTCTATTGATTATTGTGCTCTATGTGAATGATCTCCTCATCACAAGAAGTTATACCATTTCCATTCAATGGCTCAATCTACCTTGCATGACGAATTTTCCATTACTGAATTAGGACACTTACAATTTTTTCTTGGACTCCAAATCACCCAATAAGATTTGGGAGTCATTGTAATGCAATCTAAATATGCACAACATATCCTTATTAGATTCAAAATGGAAGATTGAAAACTAGCCCCATTCCTTTGTCCTTTTGGAATCCAACTTGGAGATGGAGGTACTACACCTTTGGTTGATTGTACAGTGTATAGGTAGTTAGTTGTGGGGTGTTCCCATGAATATGGGTAGCAATTTTTGTCAAGACGCGGTTGCGGATTTCCTAAAACATGAGATCAATTGAGCTTTATTTAAGCCCTCTATTGAGCTTGTACCAATAGCTCGATAGAGGGTTTAAATAACCCTCGATTGAGTTATTGGAAAAAGCTTGGGTTAGGAAAATGCTTGATCGATCGAGATAATTAAAAAATAATGAATATTATGAACATATATTATTCGAATAATTAAAATGCTCAATGGATTTATTATCTAGACAGGGATATTTAAATTAATACTATTTTTTAACATACAATTACCATTAGTTTTAATTACTTATATGTAACAATTATTGTATTAAAATATTTTTCTAACGTGATTTATGGCCCATGGTTTTGGTAACCCATGGTATCACATCACATCAAATACCATGCGAAATTTACCATTGTTTACCAAAACCATGGGCCATAAATCATGTTACGATTCAATATTATTTTGAAAATATATGGTTGTTAAAAATAAGTATTATTATTTAAATTTGTTAACAAAATTAAAAAATCAAGCACTTATTAACAAAGTTTAATTTTAAATGGAGAAAATACTATTAATAGCTCAATTTAGTGTAATACCTTGGTCAAGCTAACATCTCGGTGGAGCAATTGTTCCATCGAGCTATTTGATTTAACATTATTTCTTAAAAGAATTTACACTTAATTTAAATTGTTTAATGATTAAATATCTTAATCGAGCTAATAGCTCGATCGAGATTTTGGCTTAACCATTGTTAAAACTATTAGATTTTCTTAAATCTTATTAGAATATTTAGGATATTTATCTGAAAGAATAACAAGTACATCAATATGCATAAGATAGAACAGATACACAAGACAAATATTTTCACCGGGAAAACCATAAAGGAGAAAACTTTACAAACTTCCTCATAATAGTACAGTCACAAAGACTATTTCATAAGATGATCAAACCTAGTAATAAGAAGTCTCCAACAACTATCTATATCCTCTCTCTCTCTCTCATGCGAACTTGAGTGAGTGTGAGGTTTGTATAAATGAGGGAGGCCACCTCCCTATTTGTACAAATCAAATGAATGACCTATTACATGACTGGGGCCAAACTCTTACCCTAACACGACTAACTTCTCCTAGAAAGACTCCAAAAATATATACATTACATGATGTTTCACTGGGGACTATTGCCCCAACTTACAACGAAGGTTGTACCTCAAGGTCTACACACAATAATGACATCTTGAAAGGATGTAAACACATCTCCGATGGGGGTACAACAACATACAATGATAATATACATCAGAATATCTCTGAAGTTACAAATACATCAACACACCCTCTTAACGAGGAAGATATTATCTCTCTTCCACAGTCACCAACACATCTGGTCCATTCATCATCACAGAATCATCATCATAGTTGTTTCCATCATCATCTTCTTATCGATCATCGAAAGGTACTATCTGTCATCGGAAGTTTCTAAAGAGCCAACCCTTTTTCATGATAGGTGTAGGCCTAGTCCTCATCTAGGTATTCACCACATTTGAGAGCAAGTCATTGTGTAGGAACATTCTGGGACCTTCTTTACATTGCCATGGTAGTAACCTTCTCCTACCTTTATCTCAACGTTTGCAAATCATCTCTTTTGTCCTACACAAAACAAAATTAAACACATAGACCATGCAGAGCACATCCCAGATGCAGACCACCTGCGTTCTATCACCATAGTAGTATTTCAAGATATTTCACGTCATTAAGAAAACCTATAATGTCCACTATGCAAGAATCTCCTAGGATCACACCAAGTGCATTACATCTATCCACAACCAACCTGCATTCTACTAGCATAGAAGAACTATCTAGGAACACACACATATATGGATATATATGTAAGGACTGATTACGGTCGAACAACCTTCTACACCATGGATTTTACGTTCAATGTCAACCTCAAGTACTGATTGCATCTGAACAACCTGCATCCAGGATATTTTTTATTCGTAAAACCTTCGGTGCATATTACATCCCAAGTAACCTGCGTACCACGCCAGGGATCCTTTTTACACTCGAACAACCCACATGACTTATTACATCCAAATAATTTGCATACCACACTAGGGCTCATATTTACATTCATATAACCTATATCAAGCCTGATTATGTTTGAGTAACCTACGTATCTCGCTAGGGCTCGTATTTACACTCAGACAACCTACAGGATTGATTACGTCTGAGCAAACTGCTACACCAGGGTATTTTCTGCTCGGACAACCTGTCTCATTTCCCATGTGATATATCATGCATCTATGCCTTCTGATCTCTCGTTATTTCTAGCATAGAAACATATCATGATTGATTACATCCAAGGATAACTTGGGAGCTTCACCATGACTTATTACATCCAAGTTAAACCTACAAGACTGATTACGTCTTAGCAAACTACTATATTCACCAGGATTTTATGCTCAGACAACCTGTCCCTCTATATATGCTATAACTCATCACTCCCTCCTTCAAGGGGTCTCGTTATGGATCACACTAAGTCTTTCTCTTAAGTACTCAAACTTCACTATGGCTAGAGGCTTGGTCAACACATCGACTATCTACTCATATGTTGCCATGTACTGAAGCTTCACTACTCCTCTCTACACCATATCCCTAATATAGTGGAACTTGATCTCTATGTTCTTTGACTTTTCATGGAACGCAGGGTTTTTTGATAGCTTCATGCAACTTTGATTGTTGCAGAAGATACAAGTCACATCTAACAGGAGATCAAACAAATCAGATAGTAGCTTGCACATCCACACTTCCTCGCAACTAGACGAGCAAGCAGAAACATACTCTACCTTGACTGTACTTACTGCCATGCATGACTACTTCCTGCTAAACCAGGTGGTCATGCCAGATCTCAAACTGAAGCAACAACTCGAAGTTCTCTTCCTTTCATTGGTGCAACCTGCTCAATACAAATCAACATAATCATGTAGGTTAATCTTTTGACTCACATCATACTTGGGCCCATAATCCACTATACCTTTTAGGTACCTCAATACATGCTTTGCATCTATCAGATGAACATGTCTTGAATCTGTCATGAACAGGATCAAGGTGTTCACAGTAAAGCATATTTCGGGTCTCGTATTCATTAGATACATCAATGAGCCAATCATCTGAGGATACATTGTAGCATCAACTGACTATGATGAAGCATCACACAGAAGCTTCAAGTTTGATTCCATAGGTGTGGCTATCGCCTTGCAGTCCAACATTCTGAATCTCTTCAGAATCTCCAGTGTATACTTTCCTTAACCAAAAAAAATCCCATTTTCACTCTGCCACACCTCCATGTCTAAGAAGTAGTGCATCATCCCTAGGTCTTTCATCTTGAACTCTGTAGCAAGTCTCCTCCTTGAATCTTTAATGATTTCATCCCCGCCCGTCAAAAAAAATTCATCAACATATACCAGGAGTATCACTGGTATTCCACCTTCAACCTTGAAATAAAGATTGGAATCCTCTTTACTCTTGGTAAAGCCTTGGCTCATCAAGAATTTATCCATCCTCATGTACCATGTCCTCGGTGCAGATCTCAATCCATACAAGGCCTTCTTCAATTTGCACACATGAGTTTGCATGTCATGTGTCTCGAATCCTAGTGGTTGTTCCATGTACACTTCCTCCTTGAATACACCATTCAAGAATGTTGTCTTGATATCCATCTAGTGTATATTCCATTTCATAACTGCAGCTAATGCAAGTATGGTGCTAATGGAAGTGTACCTCACCATGGGTTCAAATGTTGCAAATATCTCTTCATATTCTATGCATTATTTTTGTGAGAAACCTCATGCTATAAATATTTCCTTGTATTTCTTGATGTTGCCATCTGCAATATGCTTGATATTATAGATCCACTTCGAAGTCACGATAGACTTCTTTTCCGGTCTCGAAACTATATCCGAGACATCGACTGATACTCCTCAATCATGGCATCCTTCCATTCTTTCTTTTTTACAACCTCTTCATAAGTGGATGGTTCCTTATCAATGATGTCACACAGCAGGGCCACATAGTTGTTGCAAGGCTTTGGCCTTTTTTTCTTTCTCTATGCATTCCTTTTGGAGTGCCATACTTTTATGCATCTTTTATGAGCTCTTGTTCCCATGTTGGTTTCCTCTTATGGGATTACTTCTTGAGAAGTGTCTCTACCAGCTCTTGTGGTTCTACCATGTCATGATCTTCATGATCTTCTGGAATTGCTTCTCCAATTTCCATGCCTCAGACTCTTGTTTCTTTAGGTTCCTTGACCTCTTAAATAGGTATCCTCCTGGATCTGAAGTATGTCGAGTCTTCATCAAAGGTTACATCTCTACTGATGTCGATCTTCTTGAATCCTGAGAAGTATATTCAGTAGGCCTTTGGTGTATAACTATATCCTACAAATATACCCTTCCTCCTAGAAAAATAAAACTTGGTCCTCTTCTCCTTTGGGATATGTATGTAGACCGGACAGCCAAATATTCTAAGATGGTTTAATTATGGTTTCTCTCTTGGGAAAGCCTCTTCTATAGTTTTGTTGTCAAGCACTCAATGAGGAGTATGGTTTTGTACATACACATTTGTCCTCGTTGCTTCCTCCCAAAGGTGTACAGGAAGATCCTGGTCATTTAGAATTGCTTTTGTTGCTTCCATTATGGTCTGGTTCTTTCGTTCCATAACCCCATTCTACTCACAATTATATGGAGTGCTCAACACCCTCTTAATCCTAGACTCTCTGCAGAGTTCCTTGAATTATTTCGAGGTGAATTATCCTCCATTATCTTACCTTAGATTCTTAATATTCCTTTCATTTTGGTTCCCGACCAAGGATTTATATTCCTTGAACTAACTAAATACTTCATTTTTCCCTTTCAAGAAATATATCCAAGTCTTACGTGATAAATCATCTATAAAGGAAACATAGTACAAATACCAGCTTAATAAGATAGAAGACGTGGGTTCACATACATCTGAGTGTACTATATCCAGTATTCCTTTAGCCTTTCTTTCACTATTGGTAAACGTCTTCTTTGCATTCTTTCCTTGTGCACATCCTTTGCAAATTCCTTCATGCTTTTCTTGGATCTCTAGAAGTCCTGAGACTAATTTTATTGCTATTGGTAGTGCTCTGTAGTACTCTGTAGTACACATGTGCAAGCCTTCGGTGCCATAGTTCACTTGGTTCTATTGACTCATCAACCAATGCTTGTTCAGGATGTCCCTTTAGTTTGTACAAGCCATCGTATTCTTCTCCAATCATTGTTGCATCATATATTGTCTTTCCTTTAGGCCACATTATCACATGGCCATCAACAAATGCAACTCTCATTCCCTTTGCATCTAGTGTAGAGATGGAGAGAAGATTCTTCTTCAATCCTGGAACATATAGCACATCCTTCATATTTAAGGATTTCCCAGGGTCTAGCTTGTATGAAGCTACTCCACTCCCTTTTATGGGGTATTGATAATCATCCCCAAGTTTCAACTTGTGAAGTGAATCATGCTCAGACATATTGACGAATGATTATTTGTATCATGTCATGTGTTTGGATGCCCCACTATCCACAATCCAATCATTGCTTGTTATCCACCTGAATGGCACCTCTCCGTTCGAGTGCTGACACTCCTCATGTTGGCACACAAAAGGACATTTATGGATTGACGGTTTCCAAAAACACTATAGATGGGCTTATTAATAACTACATTCATCATCCATCCAGCTGGTTATTTTTACCCTTTGGATATGTCAAGTCATGTACGCGACTCTTTAGATATGCAACTCGGATGTTGTACGCGAGTATCGGTTGTTGCATCTCGCATACAGATGTGTACGCAAGTTACCCTTAGAGAAACTCACGGGTCATACGCAAGTTTCCAGTATTGATACCCGCTTACATGTCCCTTTGACATTAAAAATAAAAACACGTGATTACTTGAGATTAGTTAAGCACTTAACCTTAATTTCCTTAACTGTCTCAACCTCCTCAACCTTCGAAACTGCCTTATTTCACCAAGTATAAATGCAGGCCTTGGGGAGGGTGTTAATCACATACACTTGGAGAGCAAAGTTATGCTGGTGGAGTTTATACAGAAGTCTTTGGAGCAGTGGAACTCAGAATCCTTTGGTTGCAGAGGAGTCCTTGTCTCAGGCATTGGGTTGTAATCTGAACTATTTCATTATTGTTAATAAAGAGAATCCTTCTTCCATATGTGTCTTGAACGTCTCTTATATATTGTGGTTTGATAAACATTTATGCTTCAACATCCTGTATATGATTTATCTAACCCATTTATATATATGTATCATCTTGTATTTGGAATATTGACTCTTGACAGGTGAAGGAGAAGCATCCCTGAAGGCTTTGGAGAAGAAGCAGAGCGAAAGAGGACAAGCTAGGATCAACCGTCGTGTATCGGATGAGTCTTTTCTATCCTCCTGTTTCCTTTACTGCACTCTAGAGTCGATTGCCTGCAAGTTTCTTGAGTATGTTGGTAACCCCAGACCTTCGGTTATAAGGTGTTTATTCCTGTACAACATTGTTTCCATGTGAGATAGTGCTAGTAAGTGTTGATATTAGCACATAATCTTCTTCTGAATCATCCTTCTCTATTTTGAATATTTTTATTTTTTGGTTCATCATCTTTGGAAACATGAGCACAGTGTCTCTATTTCCTTATGAGACAAACTCTTGCAAAGTGTCCCTTTGCATCACAAGTATAGCATCAAACATTGGAATGATCTCTCTTGATCTTATTTTGTTTCTTGTCGTTATTCTTGTTGTGATGATGGTTTTCCTTCTTCTCCTTCTTCTTGTAGTTCTTCTTGGTGTGAACTGTGAGAGCTTGATATTCATTTTCTCCCATATTCTCTTCTCTTGTTACAAGTCGAGAGTATTCTTGTGTGCATTCTTCTTAGAGTATGTTGAAATAGATCGACTTTCTTCTTGCATAGGTTCCTTGAATGAATGATTCTAGTGATCTAGGGAGACCATTCAAGGTAGTCATCACAATTTCTCCTTCTTCGACATTCTCTTCAACTGCTTCTAGTCATTCTTTGATTTGCGCAAACCTTGTGAAGTAAGATTGTATAGTCTCTGAGTTCTGTATATTCACATTCTTCAACTAGTTCCTCAAAGTCATCTTTCGGTTGATGTTCTTCCCTTCAAACATCTTTGTTAAAGCATCAAATACTTCGTTCAGTGTCTTGAATAATGACACATGGGGGATGAGGTGATCCTTGATTGAATCTGCAATGATTCATTAGAGGAAATTTCAACTCAAAATGGGCCTTTTAACTTTAATTCAAATTCCATGTCATCATGTGTTAACCAATGAAATTGATTTAAATTTGAAATACCGCATAGGTCTTAAACACTTTTTTAATATAAATTTGGGGATAGGTATCATAAAAAAAACTATTTTTTTTGTTTGTATTTCCGACATATCTCCCTGTTTTTTTACTCAAATTTCGATCGTGAGAGCTTGTTGGATGCGGAATTAAATTCTGCATCCAATGAGTACCCACTCAGCATACTTTTTAAGGACTCCACTACCTGAAAAACAAGAAATACCTGAAAAAACATGATGATGACATCACTATCATGTTTTTTCAGGTATTTCTTTTTTTTGGGGTAGTAGGGTCCATCAAAAGTATGTCGAGTGGGTACTCGTTGGATGTGTAATTTAATTCCGCATCCAACAAGCTCTCCCGATCGAAATTTGAGTAAAAACATGGGGAGATATGTCGAAAATACAAACAAAAAAATAGTTTTTTTCTTTTCTTCCTCCAAAATTAATAAATATTATTTTATTATTCTAACTTTATTTTATTAATTTTTTTTAGGAGGCCCATTTTGAGGTGAAATTTCCTCTAATGCCCTTTTCTTTAACCAAGTTCTTTTTATGAGTATCCTTAGCCTCATCTCCCTCTGGTTCTGGAACTTCTCCATTGATGTACCGATCAAAATCAATTTCTTCAAGGATCACGGAGATTTTGTTCTTCCATGCTTAGAATTTATCATCCCCTCTAAGCTTATCCTCAAGCTGAGTATGGTGATTCATCTTTTCAAATGAGAACCTCAAATGGAAATAACAAATATTTAGATCTTACAGATTTGAGGTGTCTAACCTGGTTCTGCTGCTGGTTGACCTAGGGTTTGTTAGAGAAACCCTAATTTTTCAAACTTGGAGTTTAGGATTTTTATTTGGACAGAAAGATGTGCCTCCTCGAGGTGAGTTACTCAGCAGGGTCCTTTTTTGACGACTAAGGTGGGAAGCCTCCGAAACTTGATGCCCTAGCTTCTCAGTAGCAATAGTGACAAGGTCAAAATTGAAACTTCTTCAAATATGAAACTGCTTCCACCAAAATATGTGCCTTGCTGAGGTGATTTAGCATAGCCTTATTTTCTTGATGATCTGTGGAGAGAAGACATAAACCAACTGCATACCTTGACGATTTCTATTATATTCCAACTTCCATAAGTGAGGTGTCATTCTTCATGGTTTTTTTCCATTCTCTTCTTTACCATTGAATTTTGCTTTGTCTGTAGTTCGATATGTATGGTTCTTAGGAAGAAAGTGCCTGTACTCATCAAACACTTCCTTTCGTAGACTTCTTGAACGACGAGATTTTATCCTAGGACCACAAGCTGGACATGCAAATTTACCCTTTGTTTGAAGACCTACATGAAAGATGAATCAATGACGCAGTAAATTAGAGTTACAATTGAAATTAATGCATGATATATATATATATAGATATATATATATATATATATATAACGTTAAATCACAAAATAAATTAATTACAATATACCACAAAAATGTGTTAACCCTGGAGCATCGTGAATTGTCCATGCAAGTATTCCATGGAATTGGAATCGTCTTTGCCCTATTGGTCTAGAGATGTCGTACATAGTGACACAAGCCCATAACTTCAACAAATCATCGATAAGAGGCTCAATATATACGTTCATATCTTTAACCTGGTACTTACCTAATTGGTTAAACATACATATAAAATTGCTTTTAGCTATAATATGCATTATATATATAAAAAAACCATAACTGTCATGCACGAAAATAAAAGGAAGCATTTTATAGTCATACTTTCAAGTAAACACATGCAAGTTAATTACATACCTGGAACAATCATTGCCAACATTGTGTGCTCTCTCTTGATCGTCATCCAAGGAGGAAGGTTATTGTTTTGTTGCACCTGCAACAATTTCCCAAAATTCTAAAAATTTTGGGACCCTCCTTTACTTCAAGTTAGTTAGTTCTTCTCTTGGTTTCATATTTTTTATTTTAGCTTATGGATTTTGAAGCACCTTCTCGAAATTTGAGTGCTATCAATTGACTGGTTTCTCATCGTTTAAATGTTAAGGATTTCCATCTTAGATTGAGCTCCTTGTCATTTTGCAAAACCTTTAAAACCTTTCTTTCAAAGTTTTCTTATATCGGGAGATATTTCATTTGACTGTCCCGCCGTTGCGGGTGTTTTCCAGCTCCTAATTTTCCTTTTCGCGCCGCTGTTGCGGGTGATCCTCATATCTTGAGTTTCTTTTCCATCCCACTGTTGCGGGTGTTTCCCAAAACTTGATCGTTTCTTTTCCGCCCCGCCGATGCGGATGATGTCCGGATCTCAGTTGTCGTTTTGCGCTGTCTATTGCGGGGGTTGGTCTTTTCGAGCCCGCCATTGAGGGGGTTTTCCAGCTCTTCATAATCTTTTCGCGCGGCGCTGTAGCGGGTGCTTCTCAACTCTCGATTGGTTTTGTCGTGCCGCCGTTGCGAGGGAGTGCCAACTTTCGGTTGTCTTTTTCGCGCCGAGTGTCGCGGAGGTAGGTTACTTCGTTTTACCGTTGCGGGTGCTGGCTTCTTCCTGTATGTTTCGGGCGTTGTTTTCATTCCGCGGTGGAAGCGGATAAATACTTCCGTCTCCGCCGTTGCGGAGCATTGGGAGTTCTGAATTTTTGCCCCGCCCGACCACAGTTATCGTTCGCTCGACCCATTATTATTTTTTGCGTTGCGGGTGATGGAGTAGTGAGGATGGTCTGCTGTTGCGGAGAGGGCTGAGCTTTAGTCGCCCGACACAGCTTTCATGTCCGCTCCGATTGAGTCGACCCGTCACATGTGTGGAGTCTTATATATACGGTGGGCGTGTTTTGGTTTTTTTTATTGTTATTTTTCGCCCAAGCCGTCATAATACGCCCCGCGCGGTCGACCTCGCGAATTTGGTGGAACCCTGTGCTCGTACCGGTACCCGCGTCCAGCTGTCGATTGAAAGCTTATTCGTTGTCACCACTTCATTTGTGCATTACTGCCAGGTAGGATCTCTTGCCTCTTTTTGCTTGTATTTTTTAAGGTTTAGTCTAGGGGACTTATGCTGTTGTGGAGTGTTGTCAAGATTACGGCCCGTTTTTCTTTTGTCGCCCGCATACGGATTTTTTATAACCGCGGCTAGGGTTGTCGTTTTCGTTTCCCCAGTTAGTTTGCACCCGCGTATTATTATTATTTTGGGGTTGGATAGCTTGTGCGATTAGAGGGGGGGGGATCTATCCTTTTAAAAGCCCGCGTCTTTATTCCCCTCGGCCGTTTTGGTTTCGCTCTAAGCAAATGGAAGAAGACGCAGGTGCAGGCGGCCGTTATGCCGCCTGCACTTGGTCTGGTACCTGTAATAATGGGGTTCGTAGATATTTTGATGGGGTTTTCACCGAAAGTTTCATGGTAGATACTCGGTTGGTCATTTCCCCTATGCGTTGCCCTGTTCTCGAGCCCTAACCTGTGCTTGCGCTACATTGTTTGCCGTTTTCCACCGTGAAACCCTAAGGCCGTGCCGCGGTTATTATTCAAAGTTCTAGGGAAAGCATGAGTAATGGCGCTGGTGGGGTTCCCCTGTGCGAAAATTTGTTTTGGTTTCCCACGGTTTACAGTCGCAACTATTTAAATCCTTTCCCGCGAGTAACATAAGCTTTTACCGTAGAGCCATGTTTGAATTCGGATCTTTTGTAGTCATGTGCCCTGCATTTGAGAGTTATGCATTTGAACTGAATATCATTTATTTAAAATGGCGTCCTGTGAAATCATGTAATTTTGATAATAGCCCATGGGATGAATAATTCTAATTTTAATTCCGCAGCATTAGGACCTTTGCTCGTTATATTGCATAAATAGTCTGAGTTTTTGTGCTGATAGTTTCGGATAGTCAGGATGTAGGTTGGTTGTGCATACATGTGAGGGTCGCTTTCTTACTTACACATTGATATAAGATAATAGCACAGCTCAAAAGGTTGCATGACTAGTTCAAATCCTTCAACTTGAAGAGCCTATATCTGTTATCATTATAGTCATATAGACAATGGAGAAAGAATAAGCTGCTTCTTAATATTCACAAACTTGAATTGCTTAATATCATGATGTTTTACATTGCAAGAGGATTTTAAAATGTCCAGAAGACAGAAAAGGAAGGCCCCTGTGGTAGAAGAACAAACAGCAATAGAGGCCGTCTTACCAACTGAGTATATCTATGAGGACACCCAGTGTGTCACGGGGGTTGAACCTGAATACAAGTGGGGAGACATATACAAGCTGATTTCCCGTACGGAATTCCCAGATATGGGCCTGGAGGAAGAACCAATTTACGCAAATATAGAAAAATCAGCCATTATGAAGGTTGCCACCAGGCCTGAGCTGTTTCCATGCCCTGAAGTGATGAGATGGGTTCTACCACATACCAACCATGGCTCAATGCTTATCTGTAATGTTGAAGGTCAAGGCTATGCTTCCTTTAGCCCTGGATATGTGGCCTTATCTTACCACCTGCCTGAGCCTCAAGTTTTCTTGACCAATGAGTGGTTGGACAATCTCAGGATGGATTTGATAGAAACCATGAGGAGAATGCTATTACCAGGGAAGCTCTATAAACATAGAGCTACTGAAGATTATGACACAGCCAGCCTTAGAGCCCCTTATAGGTTCATAGCTCTAATGTTGAATAGGATCTTCGGGAGGGCTAATGGCAGATTATTCAAATTCGAATGGGTACCCTTGATTTTCTATGTGGCCACAGAAGGGACCATCTTCAACTGGTC
>LPNX010346787.1:738-92441 GCA_001517045.1 Pseudotsuga menziesii
TTGATTTACAGTTTGATTTATGAATAGGTTTGAGCATTGATTTCTTTTCAAGCAGATGTGATCTAGTTTACAAAGAGTTTCGATTGCATACCAATAGATCAACAGTGTTAGGTAGAAATTGTACTTGCATATATTTTGCACGATAGCTTTGAAATAAAAGACTTTCTCGGGTTGACAATAAATTTTGTACACTCTGTATGTTGGTAATAATATACTTGCATATTGGGTGCCCAACACTTTTCATCAAGCTTGGTATGATGAGACATCTTTTCTGAGAACCTCAAATGGAAATACAAAATACTTAGATCTTAATAGGTCAAGATGTTGGATCTGGATCTGGAGCTGAAATTCTGCAGTGTTGGTTCAGGAGAAAAACAGGGTTTGACTTTTCTGGAGTTCTATCCAACCAAATGCTTTTATCTTGATATCTAAATTTCGATTTTGAGGAGGAGATCAATCCAGGCCCGGGCTCACTGAAAAATTCCACTTCTGTGGAAAGCCCTAATTTTCGGGAGTAGTGTCGAGTCCAAAACTGAAAAACCTCAGAATTGGATTCTGCTTCGATAGAAAGATGCGCCCTAGGGAGGAAAGTTATTCCAACCTTCTTTTGCTGAAAATCTATGGAGAGAGATCCATAAAGTAGGAATCCCTAGTTCCCATAGCTGCACAGTGTCTTCTTCTCAGGTTCGCTCTGATACCATGTTAGATTTTTAACATTAAGTTAGCATTATATTAGGATCTTTAACTGAGAGAATAACAAGCACAACAATCAAACACAAGAGACAATGAACACAATGTTTTTCCTCTAGGAAACCATAAATAGAGAAAACCCCACAACTTCCTTAGAGATATAATCATCACCATAAGTAAAACCACAAAGCAGTAAGATGATCTCCCGACAGCAGTAGCCTCTTTCTTCCTATCCCCAATGTCTTTTTCTTCCTCAGCTATGAGATACAACTTAGTGTGAGTGAGTGTGTGCTATAAATAGAGAGCATAGCTCTCTATTTATACTAATTCCCAACTTGACTAAACCCTACTAGGGCCGAATTCACTAGGTGAGTCTAACAACCCTAGTGCCCCAGAATTGTGGGGACTTTAACCCTTGATCAATAGGAGGGTTACCCACAAAGACTTGAGATGACTTACTGACATTACAGAACCTCCCGATAGGAACATCGGGGAATGACATGACTCAAGTACATTACAGACACATCCCAGAATAAACAACGGGGTACAATACATAAGATATATGGATGAATACATTCCAAAGTTACAAATACTTTAACAAAAAATTGTCATGCAAACTTATCTACCCAATGGGAATCTAAATCTATGATTAAGTTTTAATTCCGAGAAATTGGTCAAAAGTGAAACTCTGTCATGTGGTTTTTCTAAGGTTGGGCTTAAAGGGGGTGTAAATAATTCTAAACGATGCGAAAGTTAGTGTGTATGCTTGTCTATCAAATGAGCATCCAAATCTACGATCAAATTTCAATTCCAATACATTGGTCAAAAGTAAAACTCTATCGTGTGGTTTCACTAGGCTTGGGATAAAGGGGGTTGAAAAAACTCAAAACATTGCAAAAGTTGATGTGCACGCTTATCTGTCAAACAAGCATCCAAATATACAATCAAATTTCAATTCCAAGAAATTGGTCAAATGTGAAAGTCTGTCATGCAATTCTGAGAAAGTGGGCAACATGCGAATTTTTAGGGATTGGTTTGACCAACCTTGACTATGGGCCAAAATAGATAAAATTCTCACAAAACTAAACAGCCACACTTTTCTCTCAAACACATGCCTAAATATACATTTAAATTTGAATTCTAAGAAGTTGTGAAAAATTGCAACCTTTTAGGCCTTGGTTTGACAAAGTTTAATTGAGGTGCAAAATAGCTTGTAGTCCAACAAAAATGTATGTGCATGCTTTTCTCTCAAATGTGTACCAGAATCAACATTAATTTTCAATTAAAATAAAGTGGGCAACATGTAACTTTTTGTGCCTTGGTTTGAGCAACGTTGATTACAAACCAAAATAGATCGAAATCTAACAAGAATAAGTGTGCATTCTTATCTCTCTGTAGGATATCTATGTCTACTTTTAAATTTAAATTTTGAAAAAATGGGAAAATTGAAACTTATCTCTCAAATGGGTACCTAAATCTACTTTGAAATTTCAATTCCAAACCTTGGTTTGACAAACCTTGAATGAGGACAAAACTAGCTTTAAATTGACAAAAATAGGTATCAATTCTTACCTCTCAAATGAGTATCTAAATCTACTTTAAAATTTGCATTTTAAGAAATTGGGAAATGCAATGTTTTAGGCATTTGTTTGACTAAGTTTGAATAAGGTCCAAAATAACTCACAATCCCCAAACAATCTACATGTGGAATGATTTCTCAAATGGGTACCTAGATCCACTTTCAAATTTCAGTTTTGAGAAAGCCAAGAAAAGTGCATATTTTCAACCTTGGGTTGACCAACCTTATACAACGGCTAAAATAGCTACAAATCTCATCAAATAGGTGTCCATGCCTATCTCCCAAATTGGTATCTAAATCTACTTTAAAATTTCAATTTTGAGAAATTGGAAAAAATGCAACGTTTTAGGCCTTTGTTTGACTAAGTTGGACAAAGGTCCAAGATAGCTCACAATCCCCAAAAAATCTACTTGCAGTATTATGTCTCAAATGGGTACCTAAATCCTCTTTCAAATTTCAATTTCGATAAAGTCAAGAAAAGTGCATCTTGTAGACCTTGGTTTGACAGACCTTAACTTAGTGATAAAATAACTCGAAATCTCATAAAATTATTTTTGTACATTTATCTCCAATTGGGTGTCTAAATATACTTTTAAAATTGAATTCTACGTAATTCAAAATGGTGCAAAATTTTAGGCCTTGGTTTGATGAAGTTTGACTAAGGTCCAAAATAGCTTGGAATCCCCCAAAAATATTCATGCATTCTTGTCTCTCAAATGGGTACCTAAATTCACTTTCAAATTTTAATTTTGAGAAAGTAAAAAAAAAGTGCATCTCTTAGACCTTTGTTTCAAAAATTGAAAAAAGAGAAACTTTTTAAGCCTTTGTTTAACGAATTTTGGCTAAGGTCCAAAATAGCTCGAAAATCCCCCCAAAATCTACTTGCACTCTTATATGTGTAATGGGTACCTAAATCTACTTTGAAATTTCAATTCCGAAAATGTTGACAAAAGGGCATATTTTCAAACTTGGTTTGAACAACCTTGAACGAGGACCAAAATAGCTCCAAATATCATAAAAATACGTGTCCATGCCTATCTCTCAAATGGGTATCTAAATCCACTTTAAAATTTGAATTTTGAGAAATTGGAAAAATTGCAACGTTTTAGGCCTTAGTCTGACAATGTTTGACTGAGGTCCAAAATAGCTCGCAATCCCTAAAAAATATATATGTAGTCTTATCTCTCAAATGGGTACCTAAATACAATTTCAAATTTCAGTTTCAAGAAAGTCAAGAAAAGTGCATTTCTTAGACCTTGGTTTGACTAACCTTAACTAAGGCCCAAAATAACTCGAAATATCACAAAGATATGTGTGCACACTTATCTCTCAAATGGGTATCTAAATCTACTTTTACATTTGATTTCTAAGAAATTGGAAAAAAGTGCAACCTTTTAGGCCTTGATTTGATAAAGTTTCACTAAGGTCCAAAATAGCATAAAATCTCACAAAAATAAAAATCCACACTTATCTCTCAAATGCATGACTAAATCTACATTTAAATTTGAATTCTAAGAAGTTGCAAAAAAGTGCGACGTTGTAGGCCTTGGTTTGACAAAGTTTGATTGCTGTGAAAATAACTTGTAATTCAACAAAAATGTACGTGCATGCTTATGTCTCAAATGTGTACAAGAATCAACTTTAAATTTCAATTCTGAGAAAGTGGGAAACATGTAACTTTTTTTGCCTTAGTTTGACCAACATTGGCTACAAACCAAAACAGATCAAAATCTAGAAAGAATAAGCATGTATGGTTAAATTCTTGCAATCAGGCGTAGTAAGTGGCAGATGTTGCCTAGGTGTACCCCACATGCACCTGTGGAGTGATGAACACATACTAAGTTAGGAAAGTAAACAGTTAGACTATGTGGTCAAAGGGAGGATTAATACTAATCCCAACAGAAACTTTATCATGCAGTTTCACTAAAATCTAAATTAAAGAGGGATGAAATAGCTCAGAACATTGCAGAAGTTGGTTTGCATGCTTGTCTATTAAATGGGCATCCAAATCTACAAAAATATTTCAATTCTGAGAAATTTGTCAAAAGTGAAACTCGGTTGTGCGGTTTTGCTAGGTTTGGGATTAAAGGGTGTCAAAATAGCTTGGAATGTCATGAAAGTTGGCATGCACACTTGTTTATCAAATGTGCATTTAATTCTAAAATTAAATTTCAATTCCAAGGAATTGGTAAAAAATGAAACTATGTCGTGCGGTTTTTCTAGGGTTGGGCTTAAAGGGGGTAAAAAATAGCTCGAAACGTTGTGAAAGTTGGTGGGCATGCTTGTTTAGCCAACTGGAATCCAAATATATTATCAAATTTCAATTATGATAAGTTGGTTAAAAGTGAAACTCTGCCATGCAGTTTTTCTAGGGTTTGGCTTAAAGGAGGTGAAAATAGCTCCGAACATCGTGAAAGTTGGCGTGCACTGTTATCTACCAGATGCACATCTAAATCTTTGGTCAAATTTTAATTCTGTTAAATTGGTCAAAAGTGAAACTTCGTTGTGCGGTTTTGCTAAGGTTGGGTTTAAAGAAGGTGAAATTAGCTCGAAATGTCATGAAAGTTTGCTTGCACACTTGTCTATCAAATGGGCATCGAAATCTATGATCAAATTTCAATTCTAAGAAATTGCTCAAAAGTGAAACTCCGTCATGCGATTTCACTAGGGTTGGCCTCAAAGGGGGTGAAAATAGCTCGAAACGTTGCAAAATTTGGCGTGCATGCTTGTTTATCCAATTGGCATCCAAATCTATTATCAAATTTCAATTTCGAGAAGCTGGTCAAAAGTGAAACTCCATCTTGCAATTTTTCTAGGGTTTGCCTTTATGGAGATGAAATTAGCTCTGAACATCGCAAAAGTTGGTGTGTACTCTTATATTCCAAATGTGCATCTAAATCTATGATCAACATTTAATTCCTAGAAATTGGTCAAAAGTGAAACTCTGTCATGCAGTTTCACAAAGTTTGGTTTTAAAGGGGGTGAAAATAGCTTGAAACTTCGCGAAAGTTGGTGTGCTAGCTTGTTTATCAAATGGGCATCCAAATCTATGATAAAATTTCAATTCCGAGAAATAGGTCAGAAGTGAAACTCTGTTGTGCATTTTCTCTAAGGTTGGCCTTAAAAAGGGTCCAAATAGCATGGAACATTGCAAAAGTTGGCGTGCACGCTTGTCAATTAAATGAGCATGCAAATCTATGATCAAATTTCAATTCAAATAATTTGGTCAAAAGTGAAACTCCATCATGCGATTTTGCTAAGGTTTGGATGAAAGGAGATGAAAATAGCTCTGAACATCACAAAATTTGGCATGCACTCTTATCTACCAAATGGGAATCTAAACTTATGATCAAATTTTAATTGCAAGAAATTGGTCAAAAGTGAAACTTCGTCATGCGCTTTCTCTAAGGTTGTGCTTAAAGGGAGTGAAAATAGCTTGGAATGTCACGAAATTTGGAATGCACACTTATTTATTGAACGTGCACCCAAATATATGATCAAATTTCAATTCCAGGAATTTGGTCAAAAGTGAAAGTCCGTCGTGAAAATAGCTCTGAATATCATGAAAGTTATCATCCACACTTGTCTACCCAATGGGCATATAAATCTATGATTAAGTTTTAATTCCACGAAATTGGTCAAAAGTGAAACTCCGTCATGTGGTTTCTCTAAGGTTGGGCTTAAAGGGGGTGTAAATAACTCTTACCACCGTGAAATTTACTGTGCATGCTTATCTATCAAATGGGCATCCAAATCTACGATCAAATTTCAATTCCAATAAATTGGTCAAAAGTGAAACTCTGTCATGTGGTTTCACTAGACTTAGGCTAAAGCGGGCTGAAATAGCTCAAAACTTTGTAAAATTTGGCGTGCACCCTTGTGTGTCAAACAAGCATCCAAATCTACAATTAAAGTTCAATTCCAAGAAATTGGTCAAATGTGAAAGTCTGTCATGAATTTCTAAGAAATTGGGACAACACGTGAATTTTTAGGGATTTCTTTGGCCAACCTTGTATAGGGGCCAAAATAGCTCAAAAGATCACAAAACTAAACATCCATAGTTATCTCTCAAACAAATGCCTAAATCTACATTTAAATTTGAATTATAAGAACTTGCAAAAAGGTGCAACCTTTTAGGCATTGGTTTGACAAAGTTTGATTGAGGTGCAAAATAGCTTGTAATCAAACAAAAATGTACCTGCATGCTTATCTCTCAAACGAGTACCAGAATCAACTTTAAATTTCAATTTAAAGAAAGTGGGCAACATGTAACGTTTTTTTTCCTTGGTTTGACCAACATTGACTACAAACCAAAATAGATCGAAATCTAACAAGAATAAGTGTGCGTGCTTATATCTATGTAGGATATCTATATCTACTTTTAAATTTTAATTCTGAAAAATTGGAAAAAATGAAACTTATCTCTCAAATGGGTACCTAAATCTGCTTTGAAATTTCAATTCTGAACCTTGGGTTGACCAACCTTGAATGAGGGCGAAAAAATATCCAAATCTGACAAAAATAGGTGTACATTCTTACCTCTCGAATCGGTATATAATTCTACTTTAGAATTTAAATTTTGAGAAATTGGAAAAATGCAATGTTTTAGGAGTTTGTTTGACTAATTTTGATCGAGTTCCAAAATAGCTCATAATCCCCAAAAATTCTACATGCGGGTTGATCTCTCAAATGGGTACCTAAATCCACTTTCAAATTTCAATTTAGAGAAAGTAAAGAAAAGTGCATCTTTTCAACCTTGGTTTGACCAACCTTGAACAAGGGCCAAAATAGCTACAAATCTCATCAAAATAGGTGTCCATGCCTATCTCTCAAATGGGTATCTAAATCTACTTTAAAATTTAAATTTTGAGAAACTGGAAAAAATGCAACAGTTTAGGCCTTCGTTTCACTAAGTTTGAATGAGGTCCAAGATAGGACACAATCCCCAAAAAATATACATGTGGGATTATCTCTTAAATGGGTACCTAAATCCACTTTCAAATTTCAATTTCGAGAAATTCAAGAAAAGTGCATCTTGTAGACCTTGGTTTGACCAATGTTAACTCAATGATAAAATAGCTCGAAATACAACAAAAATATTTTTGTATGCTTATCTCTCAAATGTGTGTCTAAATATACTTTTAAATTTGAATTGTAAGTAATTCAAAATAGTGCAACATTTTAGGCCTTGGTTTCACCAAGTTTGACTATGTTCCAAAATAGCTCGGAATCCCCCAAACATTTGCATGCATTCTTGTCTCTAAAATTGGCACCTAAATTCACTTTCAAATTTTGATTTTGAGAAAGTAAAAAAAAAGTGCATATCTTAGACCTTTGTTTGAAAAATTGGGAAAAGTGAAACTTTTTAAGCCTTTGTTTGACCAAGTTTATCTAAGGTCCAAAATAGCTCGAAAATCCCCCCAAAATCTACTTGCACTCTTATCTGTGAAAAGGGTACCTCAATCCACTTTCAAATTTCAATTCCAAAAAAGTCGACAAAAGTGCATGTTTTCAACCTTGGTTTGGCAAACCTTGAATGAGGTCTAAAATAGCTTCAAATCTCATAAAAATACGTGCCCATGCCTATCTCTCAAATGGGTATCTAAATCCACTTTAAATTTTGAATTTTGAGAAATTGGAAAAATTGCAACATTTTAGGTCTTAGTCTGACAATGTTTAACTGAGGTCCAAAAAAGCTCGCAATCCCCAAAAAATCTACACTTAGGCTTATCTCTCAAATGGGTACCTAAATACAATTTCAAATTTAAATTTCAAGAAAGTCAAGAAAAGTGCATTTCTTAGACCTTGGTTTGACCAACCTTAACTACGGCCCAAAATAACTTGAAATATCGCAAATATATGTGTGCATGCTTATCTCTCAAATGGGTATATAAATCTACTTTTACATTTCATTTCTAAGAAATTGGAAAAAAGTGCAACCTTTTAGGCCTTGGTTTGACTAATGTCCAAAAATAGCTCGAAGTCCCCTAGAAGTTTGGATGCATGGTTATATCTCAAATGGGTACCTAAATTCACTTTCAAATTTTAATTACAAGAAGTTCGAAAAAGTAGCATCTCTTTGACCTTTGCTTGGCCAGCCTTGAATAACGTCAAAAATAGCTCGAAATATCACAAAAATGGTGTGCATACTTGTCTCTCAAATCGGTATAGAAATCTACTTCAAATTTCAATTCCAAGAAAGTGGGAAACATGAGAGAAAGTGCATACTTATATCTCAAATGCATGCCTAAATATACACGTAAATTTGAATTCTAAGAAGTTGCGAAAAGGTGGAACATTGTAGGCCTTGGTTTGACAAAGTTTGATTGTGGTGCAAAATAAATTGTAATTCAACAAAATTGTGCGTGCACACTTATGTGTCAAATGGGTACGAGAATCAACTTTAGATTTCAATTATGAGAAATTGGGAAACATGTAAATTTTTTGGCCTTGGTTTTACCAGCATTGACTACAAACCAAAATATCTCAAAATCTAGCAAGAATAAGTGTGCATGGTTAAACTCTTGCAATCAGGTGCAATACGTGGAAAATGTCCCCTAGGTGTGTCCACCGTGCATTAGTGGAGTGATGAAGACACCCTAAGCTAGTAAAATAGACAATTAGACTACGTGGTCAAAGGGAGGCTTGATACTAATCTAAACAGAAACTTTGCCGTGCAGTTTCACTAGACTCTGGATTAAAGGTGGCTGAAATAGCTCAAAACATTGCGAAAGTTGGATTGCATGCTTGTCTATTAAATTGGCATCCAAATCTACGATAAAATATCAATTATGATAAATTGGTCAAAAGTGAAACTCAATTGTGCGGTTTAGCTAGGTTTGGGATTAAAGGGGGTAAAAATAGCTTGGACCGTCCTGAAAGTTGGCATGCACACTTGTTGATCAAATGTGCATTTTAATTCTAAAATTAAATTTCAATTCCAAGAAATTGGTTAGAAATGAAACTACATCGTGTGGGTTTTCTAGGGTTGGGATTAAACGGGGTCAAAATAGCTGGAAACGTCACAAAATTTGGTGGGAATACTTGTTTACCCAACAGGCATCCAAATATATTATCAAATTTCAATTCCAAGAAGTTGGTCAAAAGTGAAACTTTGTCATGCCGTTTTGCTAGGGTTTGGATTAAAGGAGGTGAAAATAGCTTCGAAAATCCTGAAAGTTGGTGTGCACTCTTATTTACCAAATGTGCATATAAATCTATAATCAAATTTTAATTCTGATAAATGAATCAAAAGCGAAATTCTGTTGTGCAGTTTTGATAAGGTTGGGGTTAAAGGGGGTGAAAATAGCTCAGAACATCACGAAAGTTTTTGTGCATGCTTGTCTATCAAATGGGCATCCAAATCTATGATCAAATTTCAATTGTAAGAAATTGCTCAAAAGTGAAACTCCGTTGTGTGGTTTTGCTAGGGTTTGGCTTAAAGGGGGTCAAAATAGCTCGAAATGTTGTGAAATTTGGCATGCATGCTTGTTTATCCAATGGGAATCCAAATATATGTTCAAATTTCAATTCCAAGAAGTTGGTCAAAAGTGAAACTCATTCTTGTGGTTTTCCTAGTGTTTGGCTTAACAAAGCTTAAAATAGCTCCGAACATCGTGAAAGTTGGCGTGCACTCTTATCTTCCAAATGCGCATCTAAATCTATGATCAAAGTTTGGTGTGCATGCTTGTCTATCAAATGGGCATCCAAATCTATGATCAAATTTCAATTGTAAGAAATTGGTCAAAAGTGAAACTACGTCATTTGGTTTCACCAAGGTTGGGGTTAAAGCGGGTGACAATAGCTCGAAACGCCATGAAAGTTTGCGTGCACGCTTTTCTATCAAATGGGCATCCAAAACTATGATCAAATTTCAATTCCAAGAAATTGGTCAGAAGTGAAACTTTGTTGTGCTTTTTCTCTAGGGTTGGGATTAAAAGGGGTCCAAATAGCTCGGGACATTGCAAATGTTTGCGTGCATGCTTATCTATCAAACGTGAATGCAAATATATGATCAAATTTCAATTCCAAGAATTTGGTCAAAAGTGAAACTCCATCATGCGGTTTCACTAACATTTGGATTAAAGGAGGTGAAAATAGCTTTGAACATCAATAAATTTAGCGCGCACTCTTATCTACCAAATGGGCATCTAAATCTATGATCAAATTTAATTTCGAGAAATTGGTGAAAAGTAAAAATTCATTGTGCGCTTTCTCTAAGGTTGGCTTAAAGGGAGTGAAAATATCTCAGAACATCACTCAATTTGGAATGCACACTTGTTTATTGAACATGCACCCAAATCTACGATCAAATTTCAATTCCGAGAGGTTGGCCAAAAGTGAAACTCCGTCGTGTAGGTTCTCTAGAGTTTGGCTTAAAGGGGGTGAATATAGCTCTGAATATCATGAATGTTGTCATGCACACTTGTATACACAATGGGCATCAAAATCTATGATTAAGTTTTAATTCCCAAAAATTGGTCAAAAGTGAAACTAGTCATGCGGTTTTGCTAAGGTTGGGCTTAAAGGAGGTGTAAATAACTCTAAACGTCGCAAAAGTTAGTGTGCATGCTTGTCTATCAAACGGGCATCCAAAGCTATGATCTAATTTCAATTCCAGTAAATTAGTCAAAAGTGAAACTCTATCGTGTGGTTTCACTATACCTGGGATAAAGTCAGCTGAAATCGCTCAAAACTTTGCAAAAGTTGACGCGCATGATTGTCGGTAAAACAAGCAGCCAAATCTACGATCAAATTTCAATTGCGAGAAATTGGTTAAATGTAAAAGTTCAGCATGCAATTTCTCTAGGGTTGGGATTAAATAGGGTCAAATTATCTCGGAGCGTCGTGAAAGTTTACATGCAAGGTTGTTTTTTAAACGTGCACTCAAGTTATGATCAAATTTCAATTCCGAGAAACTGGTAAAAAATAAAACTACGTCGTGTGGTTTCACTAGGGTTGGGGTTAAAGGAGGGGAAATAGATTGGAATGTCGTCAGAGTTTGGCATGCACATTTTTCTATCAATTAGGCATCCAAATCTATTATAAAATTTCAATTCATGAAAAAATTCAAAAGTTAATCTCCGTTGTGTGGTTTCACTAGGGTTGGGCTTGAAAGGGGGTCAAAAATCATTCGGAACATCACAAAAATCCGCATGCATGCTTGTCTTTCAAATGAGCATTCAAATATTCAATCAAATTTCAATTCCAAGAAATTGGTAAAAAATGAAACTCCATCATGCGATTTCGCAAGCGTTGGGCTTAAAGGGGGTGAAAAAAACACAGAATGTTGCAAAAGTTTGAGTGCATGCTTGTCTATCAAACAGGCATCCAAATCTATGATCAATGTTCAATTTCTAGAATTTGGTCAAAATAAAACTTCGTCATGTGGTTTTGCTACGACTTGGATTAAAGGAGGTGAAAATAACTCTAGACATCGTGAAATTTGGCATGCACTCTTATCTACCAAATGGGAATCTAAATCTATAATCAAATTATAATTTCAAGAAATTGGTCAAAAGTGAAACTCCATCGTGTGATTTCAGTAAGGTTGGGTTCAAGGGGGGTGAAAATAGCTTAAAACATCATGAACATTAGCGTGCACACTTCTCTATCAAATGGGAATCCAAATCTATGATCAAATTTCAATTCCTAAAAATTGGTTAAAAGTGAAACTCCATCGTGTTTTTTTGCTAGGATTGGGCTTAAAGGGAGTCCAAATATCTCAGAACATTGCAAAATTTTGTGTGCATACTTGTCTATCAAACGGGCGTCCAAGTATATGGTCAAATTTCAATTCCAAGAAGTTTCTAAAAGGTGAAACCTCGTCTGGCGATTTCGCTACATTTTGTCTTAAAGGAGGTGAAAATAGATATAAAATCATGAAATTTGGTGTGCACACTTGTCTACCAAATGGGCATCTAAATCTATGATCAAATTCTAATTCCCAGAAATTAGGCAAAAGTGAAACTATGTCGTGCGGTTTTGCTAAGGTTGGGCTTAAAGGGAGTGAAAATGGCTTGGGATGTCACGGAAGATGGCATGCATGCTTGTGTATCAAATGGGCATCCATATCTATGATCAAATTTCATTTCCAAGAGATTGATCAGTAGTGAAACTTCGTCATGCAGTTTCAGAGATGAAAAATAGCTTGTAATCTAACAAAAATATATGTGCATGTTTATCTCTCAAATGGGTACCAGAATCAATCTTAAATTTCAATTTCAAGAAAGTGGGAAACATGTAACTTTTTTTGCCGTGGTTTGACCAACATTGACTACAAACCAAAATAGATCAACATCTAGCAAGAACATGTGTGTGTTCTTATCTCTCTGTAGAATATCTATATCTACTTTTAAATTTAATATTCTAGCCAACCTTGAATGAGGACGAAAATGGCTCCAAATTTGATAGAAATAGGTGTCGATTCTTATTGCTTGAATGGGTATCTAACTCTACTTTAAAATTTGAATTTTAAGAAATTGGAAAAATGCAATGTTTTAGGCCTTTGTTTGACTAAGATTGACTGAAGTCTAAAATAGATCATAATATCCAAAAAATCTACATGCGGGTTGATCTCTCAAATGTGTACCTAAATCCACTTTCAAATTTCAATTTCGAGAAAGTCAAGAAAAGTGCACATTTTCAAACTTGGTTTGACCAACCTTGAATGAGGGCCAAAATAGTTCCAAATCTCATAAAAATAGGTGTCCATGCCTATCTCTCAAATGGGTATCAAAATTTACTTTAAAATTTGAATTTTGAGAAATTGGAAAAAATGAAATGTTTTAGGCTTTCGTTTGACTAAGTTTTGCTGAGGTCCAAGATAGCTCACAATCCCCTAAAAATATACATGCAGGATTATCTCTCAAATGGGTACGTAAATTCACTTTCAAATTTCAATTTTGAGAAAGTTGAGAAAAGTGAGTCTTGTAGAACTTGGTTTGACCGACATTAATTGAGGGATAAAACAACTCGAAATCTCACAAAAATAATTTTGCATGCTTAGCTCTCAAATGTCGTGTCTAAATATACTTTTAAATTTCAATTCTAAAAAATTCAAAAGAGTGCAACATTTTAGGCCTTGGTTTGACCAAGTTTGACTAAGGTCCAAAATAGCTCAAAATCCTCCAAAAGTTTGCACACATTCTTGTCTCTCAAATGGGTACCTAAATTCACTTTCAAATTTTAATTTTGAGAAAGTAAAAAAAAGGTGCATCTCTTAGACCTTTGTTTGATAAATTGGGAAAAGTGAAACTTTTTAGGCCTTTATTTGACCAAGTTTATATAAGGTCCAAAATAGCTCGAAAATCCCCCAAAATTCTTCTTGCACTCTTATCTAAGAAATGTGTACCTAAATCCACTTTCAAATTTCAATTCCGAAAAAGTCGACAAAACTGCATATTTTCAACCTTGGTTTGACCAACGTTGAACGAGGACCAAAATAATTGCAAATCTCATAAAAATAGGTGTCCATGCCTATCTTTGGAATGGGTATCTTAAAGCAACTTTAAAATCTAAATTTTGAGAAATTGGAAAAATTGCACATTTTAGGCCTTGGTTTGAGAAAGTTTGGCCGAGGTCCAAAATGGTTCACAATCCCCAAAAAATGTACATGTAGGCTTATGTCTCAAATGGGTACCTAAATACAGTTTCAAATTTCAATTTCGAGAAAGTCAAGAAAAGTGCATTTCTTAGACCTTGGTTTGACCAACCCTAACTAAGGGCCAAAATGACTCGAAATCTCACAAAAATGTGTGTGCACTCTTATCTCTCAAATGGGTATCATACTTTTACATTTGATTTCTAATAAATTGGAAAAAAGTGCAAACTTTTAGGCCTTAGTTTTACCAAGTTTGACTAAGGTCCAAAATAGCTCGAAATACCCTGAAAATTTGTATGCATGGTTATCTCTCAAATGGTTACCTAAATTCACTTTCAAATTTCAATTAAGAGAAAGTCAGAAAAATAACATCTCTTATACCTTTGCTTGACCAACCTTGAATAACAACCAAAATAGCTCGAAATGTCACAAAAAAGGTTTGCATGCTTGTCTCTCAAATGGGTATATAAATGTACTTTCAAATTTCAATTCTGAGAAAGTGGGAAACATGCGAATTTTTAGGGATTGGTTTGACGAACCTTGACTAAGGGACAAAATAGATCAAAATCTCACCAAACTAAACATCCACACTTATTTCTCAAACGCATGCCTAAATGTACATTTAAATTTGAATTCTAAAAAGTTGTGAAAAAGTGCAACCTTTTAGGGATTGGTTTGACAAAGTTTGATTGAGGTGGAAAATAGCTTGTAATCCAACAAAAATGGACATGCACACTTATCTCTCAAATGGGTACCATAATCAACTTTAAATTTCAATTAAGAGAAAGTGGGGAACATGTAACTTTTTTTGCCTTGGTTTGACCAACATTGACTACAAACCAAAATAGATCGAAATCTAACAAGAATAAGTGTGTGTGCTTATCTGGATATCTATATTGACTTTTAAATTTTAATTATGAAAAATTCAGAAAAAGTGAAAATTATCTCTCAAATGGGTACCTAAACTACTTTGAAATTTCAATTCCAAACATTGGTTTGTACAACCTTGAATGAGGACGAAGATAGCTCCAGATTTGAAACAAATAGGTGTCCATTCTTACCTCTCGAATGGGTATCTAAATCTAACTTAAAATTTGAATTTTAAGACATTGGAAAAAATGCAACTTTGTAGGCCTTTGTTTGACTAAGTTTGACTGAGGTCCAAAATAACTCACATTCCACAAAAAAATACATGCAGGATGATCTCTCAAATGGGTACCTAAATCCACTTTCAAATTTCAATTTCGAAAAAGCCAAGAAAAGTGTATCTTTTCAACCTTGGTTTGACCAAGTTTGACTAAGGTCCAAAAATAGCTCAGAGTCCCCTAGAAGTTTGTATCGATGGTTATATTTCAAATGGGTACTTGAATTCACTTTCAAATTTTAATTACAAGAAGGTCGAAAAAGTAGCATCTCTTAGACCTTTGCTTGTCTAGCCTTGAATAATGACAAAAATAGCTTGAAATATCACAAAAATGGTGTGCATACTTGTCTCTCAAACCAGTATATAAATCTACTTCAAATTTCAATTCTGAGAAAGTGGGAAACATGCAACTTTTTAGGGATTGGTTTGACAAACCTTTTCTATGCACCAAAATAGCTCAAAACCTCACAAAACAAAACATCCACACTTATCTCTCAAACGCATGCCTAAATCTACACTTAAATTTTAATTCTAAGAAGTTGCGAAAAAGTGCGACGTTGTAGGCCTTGGTTTGGAAAAGTTTGATTGCGGTGCAAAATAACTTGTAATTCAACAAAAATGTCCATGCACTCTTATGTGTCAAATGGGTACGAGAATCAACTTTAAATTTCAATTCTGATAAATTGGGCATCATGTAACATTTTTGGCCTTGGTTTGACCAGCATTGACTGCAAACCAAAATAGCTCAAAATCTAGCAAGAATAAGTGTGCATGCTTAAACTCTTGCAATTAGGTGCAACGCATGGCAGATGTCCCCTAGGTGTGTCCACCATGCATTAGTGGAGTGATGAGGACATCCTAAGCTAGGAAATTAGACAAGTAGACTATGTGGTGAAAGGGAGGATTAGTACTAATCCAAACAGAAACTTTGTCATGCAGTTTCACTAGACTCTGGATTAAAGGGGGATGAAATAGCTTGGAACGTTGCAAAATTTGGCTTGCATACTTGTCTGTTAAATGGGTATCCAAATCCACGATAAAATTTCAATTTCGATAAAATGGTCAAAATTGAAACTCGATTGTGTGGTTTTGCTAGGTTTGGGCTTAAAGGGGGTAAAAATAGCTTGGACTGTCGTGAAATTTGGCTTGCATGCTTGTTTATCAAATGTGCATTTTAATTCTAAAATTAAATTTCAATTCCAGGAAATTTTTAAAAAATGAAACTACATCGTGCGGGTTTTCTAGGGTTAGGATTAAACTATTCGAGTACACAAGGTACTCCCAAAAGACTGAACACCTAGAGCAGCCACTCACACAAACAAATCACATATCAACACACCAATTTTTTGACATGGTTAAAACCCTCGTGAGGGAAACAACCCATGACCCTAGCCAAATAGCTACTTGGACCAATTTATTATGCAAAAGAAAGAAAGTTACAAATGAGCTTCTCATAATTGATCAACTAGCCAAGGACAGTCCATGCTTTTTAAATAGAGATCATGGACCAATCGGGTGTTAAGACATGGATAAAAGGTAGGTATGATCTAAGAGAAGTTGAATTGTCAGATCTCTCTATGTCTAGAACATATCGTGGCTGTCAGATTAAATATTTACAAATGCATACTAAATAAACACACTTTTCCTTACGGATATATTACACAAGTTGATCTTAACTAACTCCTAAGTGTCTAAATATCCTAATATCCCCCCTTAAGAACAACTTGGGATAGGATTGAAGGATTTACAAAAGTGACACTATTAGGAGAAGGAAGGAGGCATTAGAGCCTATCCCCCCTTAATGACAAATTCCTGAACTCCTAACATAGATCGAAGTTTAGAAAACTTCGCTTCTGTAAGAGACTTGGTGAAGATGTGTACAACTTGATCATCTTTAGGGAAATAAAGCACTTTAAGAACATGATCATGAACAATATTTCTGATGAAGTTCATATGTAGCTCAATTTGTTTGTTACGTTTATGTAGAAATGGATCTTTGGCAAGATTTATGGCACTTTGACTGCCGCACCAAAGTGGAGTAGGCTGCTGCTTCTTGAATCCAAACTCTAATAGAATCTGTCGAAGCCATAAAGCTTCCTGACCAAAATTAAATGCGGCTCGATATTATGATTTTGCTGAAGAAAGATAAATAGATTGTTGTTTCTTACAAGCCCAAGTGACAGGTCTAGATCCCAGACTGAAAACATAACCTACAGTATAATTTCGATCATTAGGATCGTCGGCCCAACCTGAATCAGTGAAACCAACCAACAAAGGTGTCCCCCCTGTACTACAATGAATCCCAAACTGAACTGTACCTCGAATATATCAAAGTATTCATGATTTCTGCTTTCCAGTGACATTCATGAGGTGTTTTCATATAATGGGAAACACTACCAATGACAAAGGAAAGGTTAGGACGGAAATGAGTCAAGTATAAGAGATTGCCAACAAGCTGATGATACAAGGTGGCATCTACTTCATGGGAAGTACAAGTGGAATTTTTTTGACTCTATACTGGAAGGGAGAAGGGGTTGGTTTACAATCTTCCATGTGAAAGCCACATGAAGAAGGTCACAAGCATACTTAGAATGGGAAATAAAGATTCCTTCTTTGGTTTCCAAGACTTGGAGACCAAGAAAATAATGCAAATGTCCTAAGTCTGACATTTCAAAATTTTGCTTAAGACTAGATTTCACATGGGTTAAAAGCTTAGGGTCACTACTAGTAAGGATAAGATCATCAACATAAAGAACAAGTATTAATGTCTATACTTTCTTGGTATAGACATTGGGGTCAGGATGTCATCTAGAAAAACCAGTGTCAAGGAGAAATCTATCCATTTTGGCATACCAAGCTCTAGGAGATTACTTAAGGCCATACAAGGATTTATTAAGGCGACAAACAAGGATAGAGTTATTCTGAACATATCTAGGAGGTTGTTCCATGTAAAGTTTTCTCCTATAAATCACCATGTAAGAATGCAGACTTGACATCCATTTGATGGACTTCCTAGTTATGTAAGGTTGCAAGGGAAAGAACAAGATGGATGGAGTTCATTTTTGTGACAGAAGCAAAGGTTTCATTGTAGTCAATCCATTCAACTTGGGAATAACCTTTGGAAACTAACCTTGCCTTAAGTATTTCAACACTTCCATCTGATGCATACTTATTTCTATAGACCCATTTACATCTGATAATTTTTATTCCTTTTGGAAGAGGTACAAGATCCCAAGTATCGTTCGTCATTAAGGAATGATATTCTTCATCCATAATTGCATCCCAATCTGGATTTCCTAAAGCTTCTGCAAATGTTTCTGGATCATGATTCTCAGAAACTTGAGCCAAAAGAGAAGAGGCTCACTGAAATTGAGAATGTGTTCGATGTTGATCTTTAGGATCACCGGCAAGATAACCAACTGCTTCACATGTTGAATGGACCCATCAAGGAAGCAATGGTGCTGGTGCAAGTGGAGGAATATGTGCAGGCGGAGGTGGATTTTCGTCCTCACTATCATCATCAGAAACTGGAGTTGGAAATCTGTCAAGGAATTTGGAAGTAGAAGAAGGCAATCTCCTAATCAGGATCGCAGGCCAAAGATGGCACAACCATCGAGTTAGGCTCATAGGCCAAGAGATTTTCATCAAATTTAAGATCTCATCTAATGATTGCATCATTTGAATGTGGTTGAAGAATTCTATAACATTTTACATCTTCAGAATATCCAACAAATATGCACTTTTCACTTTTAGGCTGCAATGCTTTCTATTTTTCATCTGGAATGTGCACCCATGCTTCACTACCAAACACATGGAAGTGACTTACATCTAGTTTAATTTTACTTCATGCTTCTTTCGGTGTTATACCTTGTAAAGCTTTAGTGGGGGTGCGATTAACTATGTAATTTTCACAATTTATGGCCTCAACTCAAAATTGAATACTTATTCCCTTAGATTGGATTATACAATTAGCCATTTCTTTTAAAGTGTGGTTCTTCCGTTCAGCTACACCATTTTGTTGTGGTGTATATGGAACACTGTGTTGTTGTTGGATTCCTTGTTAAGTGAAGAAAGTAGTGAACTTTTTGTTAACATATTCTCCTCTATTATTGTATCTTAACTTAATGATTTGATGACCATATTGTTTTTCAACAAGGGCCTTGTAGGCGAAGAACATGTTAAATACTTTGGTTTTAAGTTTTAGAAAATAAACCCAAGTGAGTTTGGAGTAATCATCAATGAAAATTAAGAAATATTCGAAACCAGAAAATGAAATAGATGGAAGAGGACCACACAAGTCACTATGCACAAGCTCCAAGGGAATCGAGGTGTGCCAAGAGGCACGTTTGTCAAAACTGTCTCGATGATGTTTTTCGAGTACACAACCAGAACAAACACCATCCCTGCAAGATACCATTGGAAGACTTGTCACCATATTGTCCTTACATAGTTTTTGCAATGAGCGATAATTTAAGTGACCAAATCACTGATGCCAAAGTTTGCTCAAGTTATGACCATGAGCAACAAAAACTGAAGGAAAAGGTGATGACCCAAAGTTGTTAAATTTCTACAACCTAGTAATATCATCAACAATTCCAATAGCTAGGACATGTTTAGGATCTTTAAAATCCTTGATTAGAACTTGGTGAGGTGTAAATGTTACAGTTTTACCTTCACCAGAATGAGTGATTTGATAGACTGACAACAAATTGTAGGAAATTATTGAAACACATAGTACATCACAACAATGGCCATTTTATACTAGAACTGTTCCACATCCTACAACACTTAGAGCTCTATCATCACCATCAAATATTTTTTTGGTGTTACATTCATGCATAGTAGAAAAGATGGCTTGATCCTTAGCCATATGATAAGATGCTCCATAATCAATGAGCCATTCATTTTGAGTAGAAGAAGAAGACACAATATAAGAATTACTAGAAGAACAAAGTGCATGTCCATGAGAGGTATATTCTGAAGATGAATCTGTTTTGATGTGGTGCTTCTTCATTGTTGCTTCCAAGGGTTCCATCTTCTTGAAACACTTAGATTCATCATGATTATATTTCCCACAATAGTTGCAATGACGGCTAGTCTTCTTTCCTTTTGGATTGGATCCTTTGTCATTTTTTAAAGAAGAAGCTCATTAAGAGGGTTTGGGACCCTTGTTTAGCTTATCATTGCAAAAATTTTGTTTCTTGGGAGGCTTGGATTTTTTTTGTTTTGTTTTGTTGGGACAATAAGGCTTTCCCAGATATATCTGCATTGTTAATTATTCCAAGATGAATGAGATTATCTTTCTCTCTAATTAAGGAATCACAAAATGATTCAAGACTAGGCTCTTGATAGCTATCCGCAGTCAAGGATTCTTTCATGGAGTAAAATTTAAATACAAAAATAAAATATGCAAGTCCAAGTTTGGAAAGAATATGATAAATGAATTGTTTGTCTTCTCTCTTAATCTTGCATTCTTCATATAAGAGTCTAAGAGTTTTGTAATTAGATAAATAATCTTGAATGCATGAAAAATCACTTCGATTTAAAGAAATCAACTCATTCTCAAGTTGATGACCTCGAATTTCATTGTGTTTACCAAACACAGCTTCCAACTTTTCCCAAGTTTTATCAGGTTCATCAATTCCAGATATATGGAATCGCAACCAATACAGATTGACATCCCAATAAATCCACGAGCTTCATAAAATCTATTTTCCCATTTTATTTTCTTATCATCAGTGGGTTATGTTTCTTTCCTTGAGGTAATTTTGAAAAGTCCCCTACTTCGTAGAACATCCTCCATACGATATTTCCATGAAAAATAGTTAGAACTAGTAAGTATAATATCACAAGGGGCAGCCATACTATAAAATAATGGCTGAAAAAACAGAAATCAACTGTCTCAATGCAAAGAGTTCGAAAAATTAGGCTGTTTAAAAAAAAGGCACTGAAAAGTGATTTTGTATGATGAAGTTATGCTTGATCAAAGAAAATGTTGAAGATGTCCCCAATAGTGGCGTGGTAGATATAAAATTGACCAACTAAAAAAAAGAACCCCCTTCTTCCCAAGATAACCTTTGACAATCACTTTACAAAAAAGTTTCTTTAAGTGAATCACTTTTGTAAAATAAGTGATTTTCACTTTTACAATAATGTTACTTTAAATAGTGCGACAATAAACTAAAAGACGTAAGTGACTCACTTTTTATTTTATTTTATTTTTAATTTAAGTGAGATGCACTTTTACAATAAAGTAACTTAAAATTAGAAATTGCATGCACTATTAAAAAGAGTTACTTAATAAGACTTGAACTCAAGACCTATTAAGGAATAAAGCAACTTTGAACCAAGTGAGCTAAGATTAAAAGGTACGTAAAGGAAGGGGAGGAGGGAGGGTTTTTTTTTGCTTTGTTTTTTTTACTCTTCTCTCTTGGTCTCCATGCTTGCTTCTTTTCCTACAAATCACACCACAATCCGAAACGAAAAAAATATTTTCCACACTTTGGGATTAGATCTTGTTATCTTTCCCAGAAAATCCATGTTTTCTCTCTGTTTTGGATTCACCGCGATCACACAAGGTGCATGGCAAAGAACATACACAACCGAGAAAAACCGTTTCCCTTTCTGTTTCTGATTCGCCGTGATTGCACAAGGTGCATGACAAAGAGAATACACAGCCAGGGAAGGAAATAATCTGAGAATAAAAAAAATCTAATAATAAAACTGATAAAATATGAGATTTTTTTCTTTAAAAAAAAATTAAAATAAAAAACCGTCATTGTAACAATATACCTACAGATCTGGCGAAATCAACTTATCTGGAGCAAATAGAAACCATTTTCGATGAAACAAAAACTATTTTCAAATGGAAACGACGCTCCTGACGCAATGGAACACATCCCATAGCCAAAAAATGCATAGAAAATCTAGGATCAGAAACCCTTTCAAGGTTTCGGCAACACCAGTTCAAGATCTAGATCATAACCAGAAGCGACTCTTCATAAATGCTATGATACCATGTTCGGGTACACAAGGTACTCCCAAAATACTGAACACCTAGAACATCCACTCACATAAACATATCACATATTATCACATCGATGTTTTGATGTGGTTAAAACCCTCGAGAGGGAAATAGTCCACGGCCCCAGCCAAATAGCTGCTTGGAGCAATTTATTATGAAAAAGAAAGAAAGTTACAAATGAGCATCTCATAATTGATCAACTAGCCAAGGACCCTCCATGCTATTTAGATAGATATCATGGACCAATCAGGTGTTAAGCGACAGATCAAGGGTAGGTATGATCTAAGAGAATTTGAACCGCCAGCACACTTTATGTCTAGAAAATATCGTGACCATCGGATTAAATATTTAAAAATGCATACTAATGCATACTAAAGAAACACACTTTTCCTAACGAATATATTACACAAGTTGATCTTAACTAACTCCTAAGTGTTTAAATATCCTAACATAAATAGGGTCAAAATAGCTCGAAACGTCACAAAAGTTGGCGGGCATGCCTGTTTACCCAAAATGCATCCAAATATATTATCAAATTTCAATTCCAAGAAGTTGGTCAAAAGTGAAACTCCATCATGCCATTTTTCTAGGGTTTGGCTTAAAGGAGGTGAAAATAGCTCCGAACATCCTGAAAGTTGGTGTGCACTCTTATTTACCAAATGCACATATAAATGTATAATCAAATTTTAATTTTGATAAATTACTCAAAAGCGAAATTCTGTTGTGTAGTTTTGCTAAGGTTGGGCTTAAATGGGGTGAAAATAGTTCAGAACGTCACAAAAGTTTGTGTGCATGCTTGTCTATCAAATGGGCATCCAAATCTATGATCAAATTTCAATTACAAGAAATTGCTCAAAAGTGAAACTTCGTCGTGTGGTTTCGCTAGGGTTGGGATTAAAGGGGGTAAAAATAGCCCAAAATGTTGTGAAATTTGGCATGCATGATTGGTTATCCAATGGGAATCCAAATCTATGTTCAAATTTCAATTCCGAGAAGTTGGTCAAAAGTGAAACTCCATCTTGCGGTTTTGCTAGTGTTTGGATTAACAGAGCTTAAAATACCTCTGAACATTGTGAAAGTTCACATGCACTCGTATCTTCCAAATGTGCATCTAAATCTATGATCAAAGTTTAATTTTGAGAAATTGGGCAAAAGTGAAACTCTGTCATGTGGTTTCATGAAGGTTGGGCTTAAAGGGGGTGACAATAGCTAGAAATGTCATGAAAGTTTATGTGCATGCTTTTCTACCAAATGGGCATCCAAATCTATGATCAAATTTTAATCCTGAGAAATTGGTAAAATGTGAAACTCTGTGATGTAGTTTCTCTAGGGTTTGGCTTAAAGGGGGTGAATATAGATCTGAATATCACGAAAGTTGTCATGCACACTTGTCTACCCAATGGGAATATAAATCTATGACTAAGTTTTAATTCCGAGAAATTGGTCAAAAGTGAAACTCCGTCGTGCGGTTTCGCTAAGGTTGGGCATAAAGGAGGTGTAAATAAATCTAAACCTAGCGAAAGTTAGTGTGCATGCTTATCTATCAAATGGGAACCCAAAGCTATGATCAAATTTTAATTCCATTAAATTGGTCAAAAGTGAAACTCTATCGTGTGGTTTCACTAGACTTGGGACAAAGTGGGCTGAAATAACTCAAAACGTTGCAAAAGTTAACGTGCACACTTGTTTGTCAATCAAGCATCCAAATCTACGATCAAATTTCAATTTCGAGAAATTCGTTAAATGTGAAAGTCTATAGTGCAATTTGTCTAGGGTTGTGATTAAATGGGGTCAAAATATCTCAGAACATCAGAAAAGTTTGTGTGCAAGGTTGTTTTTTAAACATGCACTCAAATTACGATCAAATTTCAATTCCGAGAAACTAGTAAAAAACAAAACTACATCGTGCGGTTGCACTAGGGTTGGGCTTAAAGGGGGGGGGGAATAGCTTAGAACGTCATGAGAGTTGGCGTGCCCATTTGTCTATCAAGAAGGCATCCAAATCTATGATCAAATTTCAATTCATAAAAAATGTCAAAATTTAATCTCCATTGTGCGGTTTTGCTAGGGTTGGGCTTGAAAGGGGGTCAAAATTGTTCAAAACGTCACAAAAGTCGGTATGGTATCTTGTCTTTCAAACGAGCACTCAAATCTACGATCAAATTTCAATTCCAAGAAATTGGTAAAAAATGAAACTCCATCATGCGGTTTCATAAGGGTTAGGCTTAAATGGGGTGAAAAAAACATAGAATGTTGCAAAATTTGGAGTGCATGCTTGTCTATCAAACAAGCATCCAAGTCTATGATCAATGTTTAATTCCTAGAAGTTGGTCAAAACTAAAACTTTGTCGTGCGGTTTTTCTATGGATTGGCTTAAAGGAGGTGAAAATAACTCTGGACATCATGAAATTTGGCATGCACTCTTATCTACCAAACGAAAATCTAAATCTATAATCAAATTTTAATTTTGAGAAATTGGTCAAAAGTGAAACTCCGTCGTGCGATTTCAGTAAGGTTGGGCTCAAATGGGGTGAAAATAGCTTGAAACGTCATGAACATTGGCATGCACACATGCACACTTCTCTATCAAATGGGAATCCAAATCTATGATCAAATTTCAATTCCTAAAAATTGGTCAAAAGTTAAACTGCATCGTATTTTTTTGCTAGGATTGGGCTTAAAGGGAATCCAAATATCTCAAAACATTGCGAAATTTTTTGTGCATGCTGGTCTATCAAATGGGCATCCAAGTATATGGTCAAATTTCAATTCCAAGAAGTTGGTAAAAAGTGCAACTCCGTCGTGTGATTTCTCTACAGTTTGTCTTAAAGGAGGTGAAAATAGATATGAAAATCATGAAAGTTGTCGTGCATACTTGTCTACCAAATGGGCATCTAAATCTATGATCAAATTTTAATTTCGAGAAATTGGGAAAAAGTTAAGCTATGTCATGCGGTTTTGCTAAGGTTGGGCTTAAAGGGGGTGAAAATGGCTTGGGACATCACGAAAGATGGCATGCATGCTTGTCTATCAAATGGGCATCCAAATCCATGATGAAATTTCAATTTTGAGAGATTGATCAATAGTGAAACTTTGTCGTGCAACTTCAGAGGTGCAAAATAGCTTGTAATCCAACAAAAATATGCGTGCATGCTAATCTCTCAAATGGGTACTAGAATCAACCTTAAATTTCAATTCTAAGAAAGTGGGAAACATGTAACTTTTTTTGCCCTGCTTTGACCAACATTGACTACAAGCCAAAATAGATCGAAATCTAGAAAGAACAAGTGTGCGTTCTTATCTCTCTATAGGATATCTATATCTACTTTTAAATTTTATATTCTGAACAACCTTGAATGAGGAGGAAAATAGCTCCAAATCTGACAGAAATAGGTGTCAATCCTAACCTCTCGAATGGGTATCTAAATCTACTTTAAAGTTTGAATTTTAAGAAATTGGAAAAAATGTAATGTTTTACGCCTTTGTTTGACTAAAGTCTAAAATAGCTCATAATATCCAAAAAATCTACATGCGGGCTGATCTCTCAAATGGGTGCCTAAATCCACTTTCAAATTTCAATTTCGAGAAAGTCAAGAAAAGTGCATATTTTCAACCTTGGTTTGACCAACCTTGAACGAGGGCCAAAATAGCTCCAAATCTCATAAAAAAGGTGTCCATGCCTATCTCTCAAATTGGTATCAAAATTTACTTTAAAATTTGAATTTTGAGAAATTGGAAAAAATGAAACGTTTTAGGCCTTCGTTTGACTAAGTTTGGCTGAGGTCCAAGATATCTCACAATCCCCAAAAAATCTACATGTGGGATTATCTCTCAAATGGGTACGTAAATTCACTTTCAAATTTCAATTTCGAGAAAGTCAAGAAAAGTGAGTCTTGTAGAACTTGGTTTGACCGACATTAACTGAGGGATAAAATAACTCGAAATATCACAAAAATATTTTTGCACTCTTATCTCTCAAATGGGTGTCTAAATATACTTTTAAATTTCAATTCTAAAAAATTCAAAAGAGTACAACATTTTAGGCCTTGGTTTGACCAAGTTTGACTAAGGTCCAAAATAGCTCGGAATCCTCCAAAAATCTGCATGCATTCTTGTCTCTCAAATGGGTACCTAAATTCACTTTCAAATTTTAATTTTGAGAAAGTAAAAAAAAAAAGTGCATCTCTTAGGCCTTTGTTTGATAAACTAGGAAAAGTGAAACTTTTTAGGCCTTTGTTTGACCAAGTTTATCTAAGGTCCAAAATAGCTTGAAAATCCCCCAAAAAAATTCTTGCACTCTTATTTGTTAAATGTGTACCTAAATCCACTTTGAAATTTCAATTCCAAAAAAGTCGACAAAAATGCTTCTTTTCAAACTTGGCTTAACCAACCTTGAATGAGGGTCAAAATAAATCCAAATCTCATAAAAATAGTGTTAGCTTTTCAACATTAAGCTAGCATATCATTAGGATATTTAACTGAGAGAAAAACAAGCACATCAATCAAACACAGTAGACAATGAACACAGTGTTTTTCCTCAGGGAAACCATAAATGGAGAAAACACCGCAACTTCCTTTGAGATAGAATCAACACCAAAGTGAAACCCAAAAATAGTAAGACAATCTCCCAACAGTAGTAAGCTCTTTCCTCTTGCCCCAGTGTCTTTCTCTTCCCCAACTATGTGCTACAATTGAGTGTGTATGAGATGTGTGCTAAATAGAGAGTCCAACTCTCTATTTATACTAATCCTGACATAACTAAAACCCTACTAGGGCCGACCTCACTAGGAGAGTCTAATAACCCTAGTGTCCCGAAACTGTGTGGACTTTAACCCTTAGACAATAGCAGGGTTACCCATAATAGCTTGACATGACTTGTTTACATTAATGATTCTCCCGATCAGAACATCGGGGCATGACATGAAATAAGAACATCCTAGAATAAACATCGGGTTACAAGAGATGAGAAATACAAGTGAATACATTCCGAAGTTACAATTACATTAACACTCCCTCTTAACTAGGAAGGTATTCTCTCGATAAATTTTCATCACTAGTCTTCTCGTCATCTACATCTTCAAGTAATCTTCTTCTTCAAGTATTCTTTGTCTTCAAGTCATCTTGTCTTCAAGTATTCTTTGTCTTCAAGTCATATTCGTCTCTGGATCTGGATCATCACTCGAACTGGATCAAATCACTGGATCTGGATCATTACTTGATTTGGATCATCTGTAGCATCATTCCTAGATTTGGATCATCCCTCAATCTAGATCATATCTAGAGAAGCATCTCTGCTGGATCATCAATACTGAATCTTCACGGGTGCTATCTCATGATTTTTCTCATCATAGGAAGTTCTACAGAGCCAACCCTTTTTCATGCTGGATGTAGGCCTAGCCATCATGTAGGTCTTCGCCCAGCACTTACATCTGATCATGTAGGAACTAAACTATACTCATATCAGAAAGGCATGCCCAACACTCACATCTGACCATGTGGGAACCAATCCCACAACCCTGTCCGAAAGGCCCAGCACTCACATTTGACACATGCGAGGAAACAATCCAACATGCATGTTCAAAAAGGCTCTGCACTTAAATCCGACACATGTGAAGAACCAATCCAACATGCATGTTCGGAAAGGCTCTACACTTACATCTGGCACATGCGAGGAACCAATCCAACATGCATGTCTAAAAGGGCCCTGCACTTACATCTGACACATGTGAGGAACCAATCCAACATGCATGTTCAGAACAACGTGCACTCACATTTGACCTAGTAGGAACCAAATCCTACACCCTCGCTAGAATGGCCCCCAGTCCCAAACTAAGCTACCTGGTAACTGATCAGGTGCTTCCATTCCCAGAATGGCATTTTCCCTTTCATCTATCCTAATCGATAGAATGGACAACACTCACATATGACATGGGAGGAACTTAATCCTTTAGCCATGATAGAATGGTTCAGCCCTTACATCTGACCTACTCGTAAGAATGGCTCTCTTAGTCCTGGATTGAGTGTTCCTGGTAACTGATCAGGTACCTCCATTCCCAGAATTGCATTCAACACTCATATCTGACATGGAAGGAACCAATCCTTTCACCATGATAGAATGGATCAGCCCTTACATATGACCATGGAAGGAACCAATCCTCTCACCATGTCAGAATGGCTATGGGACTCAACACTTTCCCTTGGAGAAATCCTCGATCTAGAGAACACCAAGCTTCTCCCTGAAGTACTCAAACTTCACCCTAGCCAATGGCTTCGTCAATACATCAGCTATCTATTCCTCCATCGCAACATACTGGAGCTTCATTGCTCCTCTCTGCACCATATCCCTGATATAGTGATACTTGATCTCGATATGCTTTGACTTGTCATGGAACACTGGATTCTCTGACAACTTCATGCAACTTTGGTTGTCACAATGTATACAAGTAACATCCATCTAGAGATCAAATAAATCAAACAACAGCTTCCACAACCATACTGCCTCACAACTAGCTGAACAAGTTGCGACATACTCTGCTTCAGCTATACTTAGTGCCACACAAGATTGCTTCCTGCTAAACCAAGAGATCACACCTGATCCCATATTGAAGCAACACCCTGAAGTGCTCTTCCTATCAATAGCACTGTCTGCCAAATCTGAATCAACATAACCCTCCAAGTTAATCTTTTGATTCGCATCGTACTTGAGCCCATAATCAATTGTACCCCTCAGGTACCTTAGAATATGCTTTGCAACAATCAAGTGAACATTTCTCAGATTTGTCAAGAACTGGCTCAAGGTGTTCATAGCAAAGCAAATGTTTGGTCTCATGTTCGTCAGATACATCAAGGACCCAATCATTTGATGATACATCATAGCATCAACAATTTCTGATGAAGTATCACTCAACAGCTTCAGGTTTGATGCCATAGGTGTGGCCCTACCCTTGTAGTTCATCATCCCAAACCTCTTCAGGATCTCTACTGCATACTTCCCTTGTCCAAGGGATATTCCATCCGCATTCTGCCACACCTCCATACCTAGAAAAGAATGCATCATACCCAAGTCCTTCATTTCAAACTCGGCAGCAAGCTTTCTCTTCGTATCAGCAATCAACCCATCCATACCTGTTACAAAAAGATCATCTACATACAGTAGAAGCATCACTAGCTTGCCATCTTCAACCTTGTAATAAAGGTTGGAATTTGCTTTACTCTTGGTAAAGCCCAAACTGGATAGAAAGCTGTCAATTCTACCGTACCATGTCCTAGGTGCCTATTTCAAACCGTACAGGGCTTTCTTCAGTCTGCACACGTGAGACTCCCTGTCATGTGTCTCAAAACCAAGTGGCTGTTCTACATACAGTTCCTCTTCTACTACACCATTCAAGAAAGCAGTCTTGACATCCATATGGTGTATCTTCCATTTCATTACTGTAGCCAAAGCAAGTATTGATATGATGGAAGTGTATCTAGCTACAGGAGCAAAGGTTTCTTCATAATCTATTCCTTCCTTTTGTGAGAAGCCACGAGCCAAAAATATTTCCTTATATTTCTCTATGCTACCATTTGCAGCATGCTTGATCTTGTAGATCCATTTGGAAGTTACAACTGACTTCCCTTCTGGTCTTGGGACAACATCCCAAACATCATTCTCCATGATTGATTGGTATTCTTCGATCATCGTATCCTTCCATTCTTTTCGTTCTGTCGCTTCTTCATAACTGGAAGGTTCTTTATCGATAATATCACATAGTAAGGCTACATATCTGGAGCAGGATCTGGTTCTCTTTCTTTCTCTGTGATTCTCTTATGGAGCCCCATATCTTTCCGCACCTTGGATAATTTCTCATACCCAAGCAGGTTTCCACTTGTGAGGATTCTTCTCCTGAGGTGGATCTACAGGTCTTTGTGGTTCTTCAAATTCTTGATCTTCTTCTTGAATTTCTTCATTCATGGTTGTATCATGAATTCTGGGAGCTTCTGATTCTTCAGGTTCTTTAGCAAGTCTCTTTCTGGATTTGTTGTAAGCTGTGTCTTCATCAAATGTTACATCCTTGTTGATGTCGATCTTCTTGTATCCTAGGAAGTATATTCTGTAATCCTTAGAGCTTTTAGAGTATCCCACAAATATACCCTTCTTTCCTCAAGGATCTAGTTTTGTTCTCTTCTCGTTTGGTATGTGTATGTACACTGGATAGCTAAATATTCTGAGAGGGCTGAGTTTTGGTCTCTTTCCAGAGAAGACTTCTTCAGGGAGTCTTATTCTTGAGTAGTCTGTGTGGAGTATGGTTCTGTACATACACTGCTATTCTGGATGCTTTTGCCCATAGGTGCATAGGAAGATCCTGATCATGAAGCATTTCTCTTGCAGCTTCCATGATAGTTCTATTCTTTCTTTCTGCAACCCCATTCTGTTGTGGATTGTAAGGAGTAGACAACTCCCTTTTAATCCCAAATTATTTACATAGCTCTTTGAATTCATTTGATGTGAATTCTCCGCCATTATCTGATCGAAAGGTCTTGATCTTCTTTTTTGTGTGGTTCTCGATCAAGGCTTTGAATTCTTTGAACTTGCTGAACACTTCATCTTTGTTCTTCATGAAGTAAATCCATGTCTTCCTAGAAAAATCATCAATGAAAGAAACATAGTATACATACCCGCTTAGTGAACTTGATGAATTTGGTCTGCATACATTGGAGTGGATGATTTCCAAGATTTCTTTTGCTTTGCTTTCGCTACTTGGAAATGTCTTCTTTGTATTCTTCCCTTTCGCACATCCTTTGTAGACCCCTTCATGTTTTTCTTGAATTTCTGGAAGACCTTCAAGAGCTTTGCTTGCAAGTGGTAGTGCTCTGTAATGTACATGTACAAGCCTTCTATGCCATAGTTCATTTGGCTCTACTGTGTCATGGACCGTAGCTTGTTCTGAATGGCCCTTCAACTTATATAAACCTCCTTCTTGTTCTCCAATCACTATTACATCATTAATAGTCTTTCCTCTTGGCCACATGATGACTTGACCATCTATGAATGCAACCCTCATGCCTTTTGCATCCAGTTCCGATATGGATAGAAGATTCTTCTTTAATCCTAGTACAAATAGAACATCCTTCATTTTTATAGACTTTCCATAGTCTAGCTTGTAGGAGGATTCACCACTACCATTTATTGGATATTGGTAGTCATCTCCTAGCTTCACCTTATGGGGTGAATTATGTTCGGATAGTTTCTCAAAGGATTATTTGAAACCTATCATATGTTTGGAAGCCCCACTATCAATAAGCCAATCTTTGCTTCCATGAGTGACAGTTCCCATGAGAGTGGAAATTAGAACATATTCATCTTCACTGGAAGAATCTTCACTTTGTTGATTTACTCTCTTCCTTGGAGGATTATCATCCTGAGCAATGTGAGCATGATGTTTTCTTTTGGAGTTCTTCTTCTTCTTGGATCCATTCTTATTCATGGGATAGTGTCTAGCAAAGTGTTATATTTCATCACATGTATAACATTTGAGTTTAGATGAACCTTTCTAATGAGAATGCTTACCTTGGTGATGATGCTTTTCCCTTCATTTCTTTGAGTGTACTATGAGAGCTTGATCTTCATTTCCCATCTTTTCTTCTCAAGATGCTATCCAAGCTTCTTCTTGAGAGAATTCTTCCCACAGTCTGCTGAACTTGACCAACTTCTTCCTAGCACAAATTCCTTGGATGAAAGAATCCCATGACCTAGGGAGGCCATTTAATGTTGTCATCACAACTTCTGCATTCTCCACTTCTTCATCTATAGCTTCTAGTTGTTCTTTGATCTAGGAGACCCTTGTGAAGTATGACTGGATGGTCTCGTCATTTTGGATCTTGACATTCTTCAGCTATTTCCTTAGAGTCATCTTCCAATTGATTTTCTTCCCTTCAAATAGTTTGGTTAGGGCATCAAACATGGATTTAGGTGTCTTGAGGGAGGAAACCTGTGGAATGAGGTGATCCTTGATGGAATCTGCAATAATCCTCTTTGCCATAACCAACTTCTTCTTATGTAAGGATTTGTCCCAATCTCCCTCTGGAATTGGAACCTCCTCCTGGATATAGGAGTCCAACTCATTTTCTTCCAGGACCAGGGAGATCCTATACTTCCAGGCTCAGAAGTTATCAGGTCCCTCAAACTTTGCATCAAACTTGGTATAATGAGACATCTTAACTAAGAACCTCAAATGGAAATACAAAAGATTTATATCTTACCAGATCAAGATGTCGGATCTGGATTTGAAGCTGAAATCCTGCAGTACTGGTTCAGGAGCAGATTAGGGTTTTTCTTTTCTGGAGTTCTGTCCAACCAAATGCTTTGAAATTGATCCCTAACTTCGATTTTGGGGAGGATATCAATCCAGTCCTGGGCTCACTGAAAAATTCCACTTCTATGAAAATCCCTAATTTCTTGCAGCAGTGTTGGGTTCAAAACTGAAAAACCGCATAATTGGATTCTGCTTCGACAGAAATATGCACCCTAGGGAGGAGAGTTATTCCACCCTAATTTTGCTGAAAATATGTGGAGAGAGATCCATAAAATAGGAAGCCCTAGTTCCCGCAGCTGCACAGTGTCTTGTTCTCAGGTTAGCTCTGATACCATGTTAGTTTTTCAACATTAAGCTAGCATATCATTAGGATCTTTAACTGAGAGAGAAACAAGCACAGCAATCGAACATAATAGACAATGAACATAGTGTTTTTCCTTGGGGAAACCATAAATGGAGAAAACCCCACAACTTCCTCTAAGATAGAATTAGCACCAAAGTGAAACCCAAAAATAGTAAGACAATCTCCCAATAGCAGTAAGCTCTTTCCTCTTGCCCCAGTGTCTTTCTCTTCCGCAACTATGCGCTACACTTGAGTGTGTATGAGATATGTGCTAAATAGAGAGTCCATCTCTCTATTTATACTAATCCCAACATGACTAAAACCCTACTAGGGCCGACCTCACTAGGAGAGTCTAATAACCCTAGTGCCCCGGAACTCGGGGGACTTTAACCCTTAGACAATAGGAGGGTTACCCAAAATAGCTTGACATGAATTTTTTACATTAATGATTCTCTCGATTGGAACATCAGGGCATGCCATGACACAAGAACATCCCAGAATAAACATTGGGTTACAATAGATGAGAAATACAAGTGAATACATTCCGAAGTTACAATTACATTAACAAATGGGTGTCCATGCCTATCTTTGAAATGGGTATCTTAAAGCTACTTTAAAATTTGAATTTTGAGAAATTGGAAAAATTGCAATGTTTTAGGCCTTGGTTTGACGAAGTTTGGCCGAGGTCTAAAATGGCTCACAATATCCAAAAAATGTACATGTAGGCTTCTATCTCATATGGGTACCTAATTACCGTTTCAAATTTCAATTTCGAGAAAGTTAAGAAAAGTGCATTTCTTAGACCTTGGTTTGAACAACCTTAACTAAGAGCCAAAATGACTCGAAATATCGCAAAATTATGTGTGCACTCTTATCTCTTAAATGGGTATCTAAATCTACGTTTACATTTTATTTCTAAGAAATTGGAAAAAAGTGCAACCTTTTAGGCCTTGGTTTTACCAAGTTTGACTAAGGTCCAAAATATCTCAAAATACCCTAAAATTTTGTATACATGGTTATCTCTCAAATAGTTACCTAAATTCACTTTCAAATTTCAATTAAGAGAAAGTCAGAAAAATAACATCTCTTAGTCCTTTGCTTGACCAACCTTGAATAACAACGACCAAAATAGCTCGAAATATCACAAAAAAGGTGTGCATGCTTACCTCTCAAATGGGTATATAAATGTACTTTCAAATTTCAATTCTGAGAAAGTGGGAAACATGCTAATTTTTAGGGATTGGTTTGACCAACCTTGACTCGGGTCCAAAATAGCTCAAAATCTCACAAAACTAAACATCCACACTTATCTCTCAAACGCATGCCTAAATGTACATTTATATTTGAATTCTAAGAATTTGTGAAAGAGTGCAACCTTTTAGGCCTTGGTTTGACAAAGTTTGATTGAGGTGCAAAATATCTTGTAATCCAACAAAATTGTGTGTGCACGCTTATCTCTCAAATGTGTACCATAATCAACTTTAAATTTCAATTCAGAGAAAGTGGGCAACATGTAACGTTTTTTTCTTTGGTTTGACCAACATTAACTACAAACTAAAATAGATTGAAATCTAACAAGAATAAGTGTGTGTGCTTATCTGGATATCTATATTGACTTTTAAATTTTAATTATTACAAATTGGGAAAAGTAAAAATTATATTTCAAATGGGTACCTAAAACTGCTTCGAAATTTCAATTCCGAACATTGGTTTGACCAAGCTTGAATGAGGACAAAAATAGCTCCATATTTGAAAAAAATAGGTGTCCATTATTACCTCTCAAATGAGTATCTAAATCTACTTTAAAATTTGAATTTTAAGACATTGGAAAAAATGCAACGTTTTAGGCCTTTGTTTGACTAAGTTTGACTGATCTCTCAAATGGGTACCTAAATCCACTTTCAAATTTCAGTTTTGAGAAAGTCAAGAAAAGTGCATCTTTTCAACCTTGGTTTGACCAACCTTGAACAAGGGCCAAAATAACTACAAATATTATAAAAATAGGTGTCCATGCCTATCTCTCAAATGAATATCTAAATCTACTTTAAAATTTGAATTTTGAGAAATTGAAAAAAATGCAACGTTTTGGGCCTTCGTTTGACTGAGGTCCAAGATAGCTCACAATCTCCAAAAAATCTACATGCGGTATTATCTATCAAATGGGTACCTAAATCCACTTTCAAATTTCAATTTGGAGAAAGTCAAGAAAAGTGCATCTTGTAGACCTTGGTTTGACCAACGTTAACTCAGTGATAAAATAACTAGAAGTCTCGCAAAAATATTTTAGTACACTTATCTCTGAAACGAGTGTCTAAATACACTTTTAAATTTGAATCTAAGTAATTTAAAATAATGCAACATTTTAGGTCTTGGTTTGACCAAGTTTGACTAAGGTCCAAAATAGCTCGGAATGCCCCAAAAATATGCATGCATTCTTGTCTCTTAAATGGGTACCTAAATTCAGTTTCAAATTTTAATTTTGAGAAAGCAAAAACAAAAGTGCATCTCTTTGACCTTTGTTTGACAAATTGGGAAAAATGAAACTTTTAAGGCCTTTGTTTGACCAAGTTTGGCTAAGTTCCAAAATAGCTCGAAAATCCCCCAAAATTCTACTTGCACTCTCACAACAAAATCTGAGCCCGAAATTTGATGGATGACATGTTTGAAATTCAATAGACACCTGTCGGTTATTTGACAACATCATTTTGTTTTGTCATTGGTGGCGTATCATTGGATGTTCAACCACATGTCAAACCCCATTGACTTTTCGACAGAGTATGATCACTACAACAAATCCTGGAATTAGCGTCCCTTTTTAGTGTATTTGCTTTTACATTGAGTGGTCAAACAAGACGCTAAATGAGACGCGTTATTGAAAAAACTTAAAGCGTCTCAAAAAATGTCTTTTTTTGCTTCGTAGATAGCATCCTTTATGACGTCCAAAATAGCGTCTATTTTTGTGCTTCCAGAATAACGTCCAACTTTGCTTCCTAAACAACGTCGAAGTTTGCTTCCTAAATAACATCCTATTTTTCTTCCTAGCGAGTGTCTACTTTTGCTTCTTAAATGACGTCCCTGTTAGAGCCTTATTTGCATCCTTAATAGCATCATGTTAGAATCCAAAGTAGCATCCAATATTGCATCCATTTTTGCTACCACTTTAGCATCCCATTTTGCACCATGTTTTACTTCCAAATATGTGTCAATTTTCATTTCCAAATTTGCACCAATTTTTTATTCCTTTTATTTCTTGTTAGAATCCAAATGAGCATCCAATATTTCATCCATTTTTTCTACCACTTTAGCATCCCATTTTGCACCATGTTTTACTTCCAAATATGTGTCAATTTTCGCTTCCAAATTTGCACCAATGTTTGCTTCCTTTTATTTATTTCTTCCTTTTATTAATTATTAATTATATCAGTCATGTTAACATAACAATAATATTAATTTTACAATATAAATTTATATAGAATTGTTAACTTTAATATATAATTTTAATTCATTATCAAAATTCAATAATTCAATATATTAAGACAAGAAAAACCATAATGTTGTCTTAACTCATTTATAATTATTGATCACAAATAANTTTATAATATTAATTACACATTATAATTATTTTAATATACTCAACGTATTTAAAATGTTATAAATTAAAGTTAAGATTTTCTCTATGACTGAAAATTAGAGATGTTGAAATAGTTTGCCTTATGAATTTATGGTCAAATCATTTCTATAATGCATTTCATTTGTTTATATTAATTATTTATTATATGAGTCATGTAACAATAGTATTAATTTTACAATATAAATTTACATAAAATTATTAATTTTAATATATAATTTTAATTCATTATAAAAATTCAATAATTCAATATATTAAGACAAGAAAGACCATAATGTTGCCTTAACTCGTTTATGATTATTTATAATTATTGATCACAAATTAATCTTAAAATTGTAGTTTACATATTTATTAGATAAATTTCTTTATAATATTAATTACACATTATAAATATTTTAATATGCCAAAAATATGTAAAATGTTATAAATAAAAGTTAAGATTTTCTTTATGACTAAAAATTAGAGATGTTGAAATAGTTTTCCTTATGAATTGATGGTCAAATCATTTCTATAATGCATTTGATCAGAATTTAAAATTCAGCATCCCATAGTATTTCAATTGATTGGTGGTAAAATGTTAGCCTCTTGCACATCCAACACATCAATATATATTCATTGTAATCTTTAGTCTATTATATTTTGATAATTAATTAAAAAAAATTGAATGGTCAACTTTGAATATTTGTTGCTAACTAAACTTGTAAAATTTGAGATCTATGCACATTTTCATATTAAAATTTATCCTGTTCAATTAAAAAAGACCTATATATAATAACATAAATCTAAAAAATGATATATATCCATTACTAACCAATATATAAATATATCATTTATTACACAACTACCACTGATTTCATAATAATAAGAATCATGATGACTTGCGGCGATGACTTGCAATGAAGGGACCTAAAACCATGCTGTCCAAATTTCCTTCTTTGCTTAATCTTCCGTGTTAATTATTTTGCCATGATTTTTGCAGAAAACATCAATGAGGTATAATATTGTTTAGTAGCTAGAAGGAGGGTCCATTTAATTCTTTCCATAACCAAGCATAGAGAAGTGTGCTAGTTTCTATATCCCCTTCACACTCCAGGGACTGCAATCTAACCATATTATATTAGGATATGGAATCCCCTATTAAGTCCACTCCCATTGAAGAGGAGATTCTGCAGAAGAATGAATGTCTCGGATATTCTCCATAACATAAGATTTATATAAATCCATTTCTCTTGATATGCCTGAAGATGAAGAGAATGTTCCTCTCCCATCACAAGTGCCTGAAGATCTTCTGGGAATGGAACCAATGGTACAAGGAGAAATATTCTCACATGCCACGAATAATTTTGCACCATTCCAACCATTCCGACAGTGCAAAAAAATTCTTGTTCATAAATAGTTTTTTCTTTCGATCTTCATCGAAGGAATGAGCTCTTGCAAGATGAGATACATGATTATGAGATATAATAATCAACACAACACAATTTCATGGAATGGAAGAAAAGTACAACAATTGATTACACAAATAAATTTGAAACCCCGATTCGCGCAAGGCCAAATCTATCCAATAGTCAAACCTCCATAATCTTATTCTTTGCACATATGTATCAAAGGAAAAGGGAAAATGAAATAGAGGGAAAATGAGTTTTTCTTGCCTTTTTTTTAATGTTTCTAATTATAAAAAATTTGTAACTATGTTAGTTTTCCTTTATTCTATTGAAGTTTCTAAAACATTTATAAATCATTTTAAAAAGTTATATAATCTTTCTAATATTGATAAAACAAAAATCTCACATTATAATGAAAATAGATCATTACAATTTAAGAAATAACCATTTATAATTAGTAACCATTTATAAACAAACAATTTGTCCAATGTATAGATAACCATAGTCAAGTTCAATAGTACCATTACACAATATCATGAAATATTTTAGCTTTGAATATATGTTAAAATTTTCATTATAAACTAATTCAAATATGATTCACAACATAATAATATGGTATAATTTATTTCTAGATCTTACAATGCATAAAAATTTAATGAACAATTGTTAATAGTTGAATATATTTATTTTTTTATTAACATTTAAAAAATGTAGAATTGAAGATATGTTTTAGTTGAATATATTTATTTTGTATATCAACATTTTAAAAAATGTATAGTTGAAGATATGTTTTAGTTGAATATATTTATTTTTTATATTAACATTTTAAAGAATGTATAGTTGAAAATATGTTTTAGATAATGATTAAAATAATAAGCAATCAAATTGACCTATTTTTTTTTAAATTTGTTTTGTGGTATAATTAGAAGTATTTTTGTGAGAATGGAAATAAAATTTATCCAAGATATGGTGGATCTATCATACTTAGTGAGGGATCAAATCTCTTAGGTAAAATTGTGTCTTCAAGTTTTTGCAATGTAAAAAATGGTTGCACCTTAGGTGATTCTATCCTTCTTGAAATGTGATAGATCTAGAGTTAAGATGGAACTAAGTAGGGTTTTTTTTTAAATCCATCTATATTAAGGATATAGAGGAATTACAAAAAAATAAAAAATAAAAATCTAACAATGTTTAAAATATAAAGCTTAAGAGGGATCTATGCTAGGTTATTTTATTACTATATAGTATTATTATTACACTTGATAAACCTAGATACATACTCATTACTCAATGTAAGGAGAATTACGAGAAATGAGGGAAGTGGAACCTGAAACAAAATCTATTTGTGCATACATGATGCATATGTGGTAGTTATGTGATAGTAACACCATTATATAATAACAATATTAGATGTTATAGATTTTATGCGCAATCATTCATGGGCTCAAGTTCCACCAAACTATAATGTAGAGAAGGAAAAATACTTCACATATGAGTGTCTATGTAAATAGGGATTCTATGCAAAAATGGTGGTTGATTACTCTTATAATAGACTTGTACCACCATGTAAATGAACTAATATCATTACTCATATGAAACTGATACCCTCAAGGGGCCATGTGTGGTTGGTGGATACAATATTATTAGGCTTCGATGGCTAGACGAATATTTTTGAGAAAAAGGATCAAGTTTCTTCCCATGACCATGTCTAAGGCCCCAAGGACCCAAGACATGGACACATAATGCCATGAATATCTCTATGAGTTTATGCATGGTTCTTAGAGACATTTTTCATGGCTATGGATTCCTTAATTATTTTTTTAGGTCCAAATTCATTGTATTATTCCCTAGAACATCATTCCTAGGCAATGAGACATGTAGATACTACTAAAAAATACATGATGAAATTGGTATCTCAATTATAGAAAAATTATACCCTCGAGAGGCCATGTGTGGTTTCTTAAGGCTATTGTTTCATCTCTATTTGAATAAATTGTTCCTTAAGGTCTTGGTTCAAGTATCCCCCCTTGATAATTTCCATGGCCCCAAATTCCCAAGACTTGGATACATAGCACCATGGATACTCCTGTGAAGTCATATGTGGTGCTTAAGGAATTTATCATGGTTGTAGATGCTTCAATGTTTTCTTGAATTCAAAAGGCATCATCTTCTTCCATATAACGACATCCTCAATAACTGAGACATGTGTGTACTACTCAAAACCACCTAATGGTACTTGCATCTTTAATCGTAGGCCATTGATACCCTTAAAAGGTTATTTGTGGTTGGTGGAAGGAGCATTCTTAGCCATTAATGACTAAATATTCCTTTAGGTCCCAAGGTTCATATGTCCTCCATTAACCATGTTGAAGGACCCAAGACGTAGATACATAGTACCATGAATACCCTTATGAAGTCATGTGTGATGCTTCGATACATTGTTCATGGATTTTGATGCATCAATGATTTTATTATGTTCAAAGGCATGATATTATTCCTTACAACATAATTCTCAAGGCTATGACATGTGCACATATTATTTAAAAACATCTAATGGAACCAACATCCTCATTCATAGGCTAATATTACTCTTAGTAAGCCATGTGTGTTTGGTGGAGGAAACCTTCGTAGCCTTGGATGCCTAGAAGATTCCTTTAGGTCCCAAGATTTATGTCTCCTACATTGATCAAGTGAAAGGAACTAAAGACACAACAATTGCATACATAGCACCATGGACACCCTTGTGAAGTCATGCATGGTGCTTTGAGGTTTTGTTCATGGATATGTGTGCCTCAATGTATTCTTTAGGGCCTAAAACATTGTCTTCTTCCCTAGAATTCCATTCCTAATTCCCTAGGACACCTACATAACGATATTTTCTTCTTCCTATGACTCCATTTGAGGACTTGAGATCCATCCCACTATGCAAAAATGCTCAATTTTGCATATATCCAACTTTTATCACATATATCCACTTTAAAGGGTGTATTTTATGTTTCATGGTTTTTATCATTTCCTATTACGTTAATGATATTATCTTAGTGTATAATATTATCTTATTGAGATGCATACACCATAAATCCTAATCCGTCGTTGGGCTATGTCCTTCCTAGAATATTTTTGTATGTGAATTTTGGATCATCGATTTCAGAATGAGATCTTGATGCCATCCATTTCAACCATTAATCCTTCATTCATAAACATCAGCTACATCAATTATGAATCAAGTCATGAGTTTGAATACATCGGATTTGAAACCATGAGGGGTCTATTATTTTCTTCATGCGAAGCTTCCAAGGACGATATAAACCCTCAACACTGCGTTCCCTTCTCCTTCACTCTGTGCTACCCTGCTAAAGTCCACGATGACAACGTTGAAGACCACAATGTCAATAGAAGGAAACCGTGAGGGGTCTGTTCGTTTATCCATGTGAAGCTACCAAGGATGATATAAACCCTCAACTACACATTCCCCTTGCATTCACTATGTGCTACCCTGATAAAGTCGATGACGACAACATTGAAGACCACGAAGCCAATCGTAGGTAGTTTGACATGTTTTGGCGCCCACAAATGAATTTTTAGTTTTTTTAAATTGGTGTAAAATGATTTTTTTAAAATTTTAATCTAAGGTGAATAGATGGCTAAACAAAAGAGTAATAAATGACACATGGATGGAATGCACACATAAATGACACATGGATGTAATGCACACATTTTAGTTTTAAGTTTTTTGAATTTAAAGTAATTTTTTTTTCAAATTTTAATCTAAGGTGAAGAGATGGATAAAAAGAGTGAGTACTAAATGACACATGGATGGAATGCATGAAATATGAATTAAAATATTATTATAAGTATTTTTCTAAGGAGATGAATCTAATAGATTATTTGTCTTAGCTTAGACACTAAATGTTAAAAAAAAATCACTTGTTGTAGCTTGTTTGCTTTAGACTTTAAGGAAAATTGTTTCTATAACTTTCCATCTCCTAGTATGGTACACCATAATATGGATTTGCAATATTCATAATTTGTGTAAAACAATGATGAATAGATTTCTAACCCTCAAGAGAAATTATAAATCTTTCTTAAAGCTCATCAATTGCCATAAATAAAGATTTAAGGGGGTGAGGAATGCTATTGAAAGTAGCTTTACAGTGATGTTAACATAGACAATGACATACAACCAATTGTACTATTTTCCTAGGCATCACAACGGTGTCCATTCAATGAATAACCAATAATAATGGAATTTCATGACATGAACATCTTATTTAGGAAACTCATATGTGCTTAGACCCTATGAAACCTTAAAGTGCATGGTCAAAAGTCAGCACACATACTTATAAATATAATTTTTGGCTTACATGTGTTGCATGGTCACCATTACAAGTTTTCATGCACCAAGGATGGTTCTAGATGGCTTAAACATGGTTAGAGGAGACACACCGATTTCTTACGGTCTAAAAAAGGATTTTAGTGCTCATGGACCATGCACTTTGTATGAAACCACCATGAAATCCTTGTAAAGAGAATGTTTGGCCTGCATGTATTGGATGTGTGTCATTGTAATGAAGATCAAAATATTGCAAACTTTTAAAAATGGACACAAATAACGCCATTAAAAGCGCCATCCTGTGGAAAAACGTCCACTTTGTCCAAAAAATGATGAAAAATACACTAAAAGTGATAGTGGACACTAAAAAGGAAGCTAAAAGAGATGCTAATCACAGATTTTTGTTGTAGTGATGAGGCTCATGTGCCGAAGTATTTCACCACTAAGTCGTCCAATTTTCGACACCTAGGATGTCAAAAATCCGACTTCTCCTTGTCGAAGGTGAGCCACTTCCTTTTGTAAAATTTTGGGCTTAGGCCGTCAAATTTGGGACGAATATTTTGTTGAATTTTCGATTCATCATTGTAAAATTTGTGACTATTAGGTGTCAGATGATCTACCACTCCTTGTCGTTTGTGCGATGACCATATTGTCGTATTTTTTACTGTGAGGAGTCGAATTTGTGACAATTACTTGATGAATTTGTGACAATTAGGGGTCAAATTTGTGATGACCTAGTTGTTGAATGTCCGACATGACTGTGTAATTTCCGACGACATGTCGTCATATCACTCTGTTCAGAGTTATGGCGATGTCGTCAGAAGATATTGTTAGGGGTCGAATTTGTGATGACCTAGTTGTCGAATTTTTGACATGCCCGTGTAATGTCTGATGACATCTCGTTAGATCACTATTTTTGGAGTTATGGTGACGTTGTCAAAATAGAGCCATAGGACACTGGATAGCCGATGGGCTTATGTATATTAAAAAAAATTCCAGCAAGGGTGGGCCTCAACCCCCTAGATGACACAATAAACTTCATGGGAGAAATTCATACAACCAACATGTATGACTTACCCCTTAAAAATTTAGGATAGAACATTCTCAAGAAGGGGAACAAGGTACATGAAACTTAGAATATCAATACCGATCCAAAATGTTACCAATATATGATCCATTGACCAAGAAATTGTAATTGCCATATTGGAACCCCTTTCTCAGAAGTCACCTTTGATATTGCATATGTTCCAGCTGAGGATGATGTGTCAATGGCATAGGGGTTGTATTGTTGATAGAAAATACCTTCAAGTTGTCTCCTCCATGATCAAGTACAAAAATAAAGCAAAGGATATACATGTTAAGAATCATTTTTTGAATGCTAGGGTAAATATCCTAGAGAATTCAAACATTATGATACAAAATATGGTTGTAACATCAGGACAAGGGGGCTGGAGCTCAATAAAAGTCCTCACTCTGCTAGTTGAAAAAGAAAAAATGATAAAAGACTTAGAAATTTCTTAGATGACCCAATATCTTCCAATCACTCAATAGATGGTAGAGGAGAAACATAAGCTTACTCAAGAGCTAATTTTTTTATGGAAAGCAAACACCTCCCTACTTTCTCAAAAAAAAATCAATTAGAAAAGAATAAAATAACTCGAGGAAACATAAAATTTTGCTAGGTATTTAAGTTTCCAAGTGGAATAATAAAATAATAAAATTTACTCTTTAAAACATAAACATGCAGAATCAAGGAAGGAACTAAAGGAAATCCCCCTCTAACATCCAACTAGTGGTATCCACAGGAACATTATCCATATTGAAATAAAGGGTTGCACAATTAGATAAAAAAATGTATGGAGTGGACGACCAAGACTTTTGATAATCTAAGAAAATCTATTGAAAGGGAAGAATTGGTTGATAAAAGGAAAGATTACCTTAGGATCTAAGGAGAAATATTTGACAAATCATATAAAAAATCACATGAATTGAGGAAAAATATTGTTGTGTTAGAATGAGATGTCAATGAATGGAAGACCATGTATGAAGAAAAAATGATAGAAACCTTGTCATCAACTAAAGAATTACTTTAGAATATCCCACTTCATATCCTTCAAAATACCTATACAAATATTACTTGTTATTTGATACTTTTACCTACAACAAATATTTTCCTAGAAGCTACTTAGTAGTGTGCTGAGGCATGAGGTCATGGGATGGACAAGGCACGAGACTAAGAGTTGATCAATATTTCAAAGGTAGCTTTAGAATAAGCTATATTTTTTTATATGGATATAACCATAAGGAATATTAATAGGACTATGAGTTTTCATGCCCAAACATATGATTTTTACAAAACTAATAGGGAGTGTAGGTAAAATCCTTTAGACATTCCTTTTGTTTAGGTATTGAATCGGAGTTGGAAGGGGAAACCATTGATTATGACGGTAAGGTCTTATCCAATGGAAATATTGTTGTTTACCCTAATTGAAGGAGTTAGTTTGATCCCAAATAAAATACGATAGTATGAATCTTGCTTTATATGAGGCAATGAATAGGTATATTTTAATGGATTGCCAACAGTAAGGTTTTGTGTGAGGGTTTCATGTGTGAAATCCATTGTTGAAGGAATGGGATATCAAGGATTGGAATACATGATCGGTATCCTATGGCATCCTATCTCTTTCCATTTGATTCCAACATATGAATGAATCCATAATACAATTCATGTCCTAGTAATGAAAACCAAGTAATTTGCACAAAAGTTTGTTGTTTGTATCCAGTCTTTGAAGATGGTTATTTTTGTAGATCTCTAAGGCTTAAAGTATTTGATTTATTGTAATTTTCAAATACCTACATGAAACTTTGGTAGGATCATGATAGTTACATAAAGCATTGATGATGTTCTTCAAAGATAGATATTAAACCCTTGGTCTAATGTGACCTAGATTTACTATCTTAGGGGATGGTGAAACCTTTGATTTTTCTATTGTAATTCAAATATTGCCATATATTTGTAATTATTATAGTTTAGTTTAAAGGTTTCATTCATATATTTTAAAGTTGCATCTAGTTCAATAAAATATGTTTTGGGTAGAAATTGTGGGGATAATGTTGTAATTTGTTATTTTGGATTATAGTGTTGGTTACTTATACATGATTTTGAGATTGTGGTTTTATTATGACCCTATATTAAAATTTGTTATGCTAATTGATGGTGATGATGGAAGGGTACACTTCCATTCCAAGTAGTTGAAATTTGATGTTGTCTCCTTTTGTTAGTTGCAATATTGAGCAAATATGTATGTACCATTCAAATTTTCTTTATGTTTTCAATTTATTGAGTCTTATAATTCCTATTGATGATATGATGATCATCCATGCTTGGTGGGATTAACTAGGATAGAGTCCTTCAACTCAAATTGTTATTGTAATTATGGGTCCTAATAATGCTACTATCCAAAGCATGTTCTTGACTAGATGTGTATTTGATTCACTGAGTTCACTTGAAGCATGAAAAATGTTAAAATACTTGAAACCAAAGGGAAAAATATCTAAATAAAAACATTGTAAAACAAATACTTTTATCGTCGTGTTAGTTCATAGAGATAAATTACTACAATTGGGGAAGTATAAGTTGTTTTAAACAAACAAAGGGGTGTTTTTAGTTGGAATTAATGCTCTGAACACATTGCAACTATTCAATCAGCCTTGAAATGCTTAAAATATGTAGAATTTTTTTTGTGTGTTGCCTACAATTACACAAGACTAGAATTTCCATTAACAATGATTTTATCTTCATAATAGAGGTGTATCCACATAGGTCAAACAATTTTTTTTTTTGAAAAAAAACACTTTACAATGTAAATATTACACAGAAGTTTGAAGATACTCCAACCCTTCTGCCATGTCCACAACAATCTGTAACCCATAGTTCCAAGTTAGAACTCAAATCCCCAACACATGACCTTACACCATGGATCTAGTTTCTGAGCTACCCATTTTCCACGAACTCAAAGATGAGTTACAAGTCTTGGTTTAAAATATTAATTTTTAAGCCTGAACTTTAAGATCCAATAAAAGTAAAAATTACTCATTTAGTGTTCTCAAGAAATTTAAGGTATATGGGGAATTTAAGATGATAGATAAATCATTGTGACCATCATTAAACTCAGCCTTAACCATCCCCTTGAATGCTTCCATGTCTAATATTCACAACTTAGGGACAATATCCTATCTATAACACTGGGTAGAATAGCCGTTATAAAAGAAAACATATAAACCTCAGAATCTGATTTGACAGAGGTCCCAACATAGTAAAATCCACTTATAAGTCCATAGACAAACCAAAAAATATGACATCCTAGAATAGGGTATCATGGACAACATAAGAAATAAGAAATAAACATTACAGAAAAATCAGAAAACAGTGGGAAAACAACAAACTTAAAAGAACTTTATCCATTTGAGGACTAAGCCAAGGGAAAAAATCCCATAACTCATTAAAAAATCACTACCAATTATCATGAAGTTAAAGAAGAGCAGTAATGTGTATACCATGGAAGCTCCAACTCATTTGTTATCTATGAATTCAAGATGGGGGCGCAGTTTGAAATGATTAAATATCATCTCTTCTTTTTTCTGCAAGAAGTATATTATATAATCGTGATTGTTAAGTACCTTCGTGACCACACCCATCATTCTCATAAGCATCAACTTCCTTAGAAACAATTCATACTGTCCCTAGTCCAATGGTAAAAAACACTAAAAGGTAAAACGCAACATGCATAATATATATCAATCAACATTACCATTATACACTATGCCAAAATAGTAAAGTGCATTGTAAACTTTCATCCTTTTAATACTTAGGAAAAATTCGTCATGAAGAAAGGTACCTTAAAAGTTGAAATTAGGCATTTAAGTAAACACAATAATGACTAAAGATTAGTTCTAAACTTTCTTCAAATTTGGTTTAAATTAGGATCACATATTTTTTAATTCCACATAATTCAATATCAGCATGATGAAGACATGGTGTAACCACATTTCTTAAGCATGCACGGATCTATTTGAAAATGGATATCCACTTCCTGTCATGTCATATTTACATGTAAAAACTCTATCTCAAAGGAATTTCATTGTTAAATAATGGTAAGAAGAAAGTATTTCCTTCATAGAGTTTACTCTTCTTAGAAAATTAGTTGTAGTTGGAAATTCATGTATAAATTTGGACTGAGTTCTATGCTTTCGATTGGGAAAATGAAGTAGAAGCCAAGTTGCATAGGTGTATTAATTTGTGAAATTATCATGCAGGAGAGGGGTGTCTGACTTGTGCATGCATCACAACAATAACTAGGATATATGGTAGCCTAGGAATCTCTGTTTCATCATAATAATAACTTGGATATATGGAAGCCTTGTTATCATAAACATTCGGAAATTTTTTGGCATTTACTAAGAGTCATTCTCAGACTTATATTATGCAGCATTAGGTGGATTCTTGAAATTCATATCTCAAAAAACAATTGTTGGCATAATAACAACCCTAAAACATGAATTTCGGTAAGTCCTATGTCATGTTTGGACAATTTTGAATTCATTTGGGAATTGAATCCAAAGTTATGGGAAATCATTTGGGCATAAAAAACCCTATAAAAGGAAGATATGGGCATAATATTAGCCCTACATAGTGGTAATGTTCAGAAGTTACAACCCTTAACGGAGGAGGATAAGCACCATTACATATCATGATACAAGGATTTCATAGCTTATGGTCATCACTAAAAAATTTGTAGAAGACTTATGGGTTTCTTTCTTGGAGAATATGGTGTCGATCCAACCTAATGCAAAGGGTTTTTTTTTTCTAATTTTTGGCTGAGTATGACATAGTGCACATTGTTGGTAAGTGCCCTAGTTTATGGATGAAGCTTTCCTCTTTATGAAGCCATAACAACTTGGATTTAGTCAACCTACAGATTCATTAACAAAGATTTGATTTGGGTAGGAATTCCAATCTTTTGTTTGAATATTAGAATGGGATACCCTTACCACAATTGATAACAATCTAGGAAAGTTTATTATTATGGACCTAGAAACAATAAGGAAGTATACTACATCTGTGGATTAAATTTTCATTTACTTAGATTTAAGTGAAGGTATCCTTGGAACAATTGTGTTTGAGTGCCAAAAGCATAGTTTGACATAGCTTTTGGACTATAAAACCATACTATTTTTTTGCAAAATTTTGATTTGAGTGTGAGCTCATGGAGATTACTTGTTCAAAGACAAAGTCTCCCAAGTCAAAAGTGGTCAAATAGTAACCCACATGGTATAATGAATATGTCCTTGGATATTTAGTAACTGACTCCACTCCAACCCTTAAGGTGGGAATTGTGGACAATGATACAGATGCCTAAAGAGTTCAATATGCTACTATGAGTGTCCATGTTAACTTATTAACTGAAAGGACAAAGGGGAGTTATAATTGGACAATTCAAATTAATAAAGGGGATCAATATATTTCATCAAACTAGAAAATGCATTTTAAATAGTATTATTAGAAATCCAACATTGCCCAATCAACATATTAGGTGGACTACAATTTGAAAAAAAATTGGATCATAGTTAATAATGGAAGGATGAGAGATTTTTTTTCTCACAAAAATGGTAAGATTGAATTAACAAAATCATCTACCAAGTAGAGTCTATAAGTGTTTACATGTTTAAATAATCTATTGATTTATACAAAAATCTTCGAGAGAATCTAGAAGGAAATTAGAGTCCTTTATTCTCTTACTATAATCTGAATCTAAGAAGAAGTGACTAGATACATCAATAGTTTTGGTTGTATCTTCATAACAACAATAGATTCCCCAACATAAAACCTTTTGTAGCAACAATTTGGTATCATTTGAAGGTTCTATAGATAAAGTATGTTGCGGGTGTCATGAAATGACCCTATTGTGGAGTTGTAATAGATGTGGGAACACTTGGAGAAGGATCTCATACCCGTTTTGTGAGAACCAACCTATTACAACATAAAACCAATGCATAGATCCAAAAGTAGTTGAGGATGGTGATAAATGGAGTGAGCCAAATGGAATCATATGAGAGTAGGATTTTTGTGTTAATGATGAAAAATAAGGAATCACCTGATATCCATAATAGTCCATTCGAATATTGACATGGTACTTTATAAATGAGGTGGGCCAACATTTCAAAATTCATATTCACGTTCTATTTTTCTGACCATCCTTTTTGAACTAATTGTTTTGGAACTTATTGTGGTCAAATTGACAATTCAAATTAGATTCCAGGATCATGGGGAAGAGGTATTGAATTTATTTTCATTTTATCCATTTCATTTATATATTAGGGGGCTATACAACCCTTATGATACCCATTAGGTTTTCCATTGAATTGCAATATTGTCAACCAAATAGTTCACAAATATTTGTGTCTATTCAACCCATATTTTCACAACTCATAGGATACGAAAAGTATGATCATGTAACATTATTGCAAATATGTATAGTGTGCTAGCATCCACAAAGTGTGAAATATTTCTTATCAATTGGTTGTGCAACTATGTAGCATGACTGTTTGGTGGGTAGTCGTGTAATGCATGGCTTGCCTATGTTTTGGTCATGAAACTTTGATGTGTGCCTATGTGATGGGAAACTATTTAGCACATGGATTGAATTCATTTTAGCCACAAAAATATGGTAGTTTGTACAAAATTCAAGTAACTTGAATGATTAATTTTTGAAATAATGCATAACATACCTGAAAGTTTTCTTTATTCCCACACACCCCACTTCTTTTTTTTTTAGTTTTTTTGTTTGTGTGGCAAGCCTATTTCTAGGATAGTAATTTCGATCTCTTGGCATGAGTGATATTGTGTCAAGATTTTGGAGGAGGAACAAACTAACTGCATTACACATGATGATCTCACCTCTTATGGATTACTCAAATACTTATTACACTTCAAAGGGTCAAAGATCATCCATTATTTAGATGAAAATGAGGATTTTTAGGCAGGTTTGGCTGTATTTGTGTACAAACCATTGCTTGAAACTTCAACACTAGCCTATAGAGGTGCCAAACAACAAATATGAACAATTTAGAGGTCATAGTAGCATCAGATCATCTCTTCTTGGAGGTTTAGGGACTCTAGCTTTGAAAATAAACCTTGTTAAGAAATTTGGGCAGTTTTGAAGTTCATGGTAGTATCAAAATTGTGGAAACTTTGACATGTAGCATCATTCAAACAATCTTGTAGCAATGTATTAAAAATTAAAGACAGAGTTTGATGGTAGTTTTCATATATTATTTCATGTAGGATCTAGAAGTTTATAATTGCAATGATTTATTAGTATTGGTACCTTGAACTTTGAGTTCTTTTGTGGCAACCTATAGATAAAGATAAGATAAGATAATAATATTAATTTTTGACAAATGACCACAAAAGTAGGTCAATGGGACTGAGTGGTGAAAAGTGAATACAAGAACAAAGAAAGGAATATTCACAGGAAACACTCTCTCTCATTGGGACAGGATGGGGATTTCCCACTGTAATTTGGAAAGGAAATGCTATTTTGGAAATGTACAGGGTTCAAGTCTCTTACCCCATGTTAAATTAGTTTTGTACTGCATCCAAAATGGATCTACTTAGTTACCATATTGATTTATGGATGCTCTAGAATAGAGAATATGGAATTTGGGACTTATAGGGTGCACTTTGGATAAAATCCTAAAAAATTACGTCAACTAACCAAATACAATAAGAAAATATATTTTGAAAAGTAAAGACACATTTCTATGAGACTACAGTCCCATCCTAATCAATTTTGTTTTGTTCCATTAATCAATCTAACTGATTGTAGTATACTTTTAGGCTTCAGAATGATGCCAGACAAAAGGCTTAAGGATTAATTTTTTCTTATCCTTTGATACCTAAAATTCATTTATGGAATAAGACCCACATTTCCTCTTTTAACATTCTAGAATAAATGAAAATACACAAATTGACTCTAATGCTACTACTTGAATGACATAAAGGAAAGGCTATATATATACATTATAAAAGTACTCTCTTAGACTTCTTGGCCTACAAATACATTAGATCTATTTTTAAAAATATTTGTGTTAAGAGACTGTATTATACAACTTACTAACTCATAAAAATCAGAAGTTTCTTTTCCAAGTTATTCGATCATAGAAACAACTTGATAAATCAAACTAATTAAGTTAAGTTTATAGATAAGATAAAACAAAGTTATCCTGAATGTATGGTAATCGTCATCATCAACTAAATGTGCATGTGTGCACATGCATAAATACATAACAGGATTTGAACCTGAAATCCAACGCCAGAATCCAATGTCATCCAACATTTCATATGGATGTGTCGGACAGCAGCCACTGAAAATAATGCTGATCAAAAAAGTTTTATAGCGTCGTTGAATATCTGACGCAAAAGGCGTCGGATATCTGACCCCTAGAGTGTCCCATATCCGACCCTTAAGCGCCAGACCTCCGACGGTATGGTGTCGGATAACTGACAGTCTGTGAACCCAATAGTGTTGGATCTCCGACCCCTTAGCGTCGGAGATCTAATGGGATGTATAGTTTTTTTTTTTAAAATGTAAGGTTTGCATGATTTTAAATTTATGGTCCCATATTTTCAATGGTAACTATGTTCAAGGTGTTGAATATCCAATGAATGGCCATTATAAATATAAATTGTTTTAAACATTTCGACATGTTTGTTGTAGAAGCGACAGACAATTTGAAAAAATTATTTGTTCCTCGACGGATGTTTTTCGGAATTGTTTTATTCTTCAACGGGCGGTTGTGGGAATTTTTTTTTTCATCGATAGACAGTTTGCCAGGAATTTTTTATTCTTCAACTTCTCTCCGTTTGACAAAATGTTGATGCGTGGAAATTTATTTTTTAAGACAATCGGTTATATTCATTAACGAATTTTGTGACAAAAATGTCAAATAGAAATATTCCAGATCCTAACGAAGAAAACCGACAATTGCTTGCTAGACTATGGAATGCAGTGAAACGAAGGGGTGATGGAAAATGTCATTGTCCATGTACTCAATGCAAGTGATTTAAGAGGAGAAGAATATTGATCTCAACAACCACAAAACATTGCAGGGAACATGGACACGTTGAGGGGGGGAATGAATATCATCCATTTGTAGGTTTAGCATTATAAGGTTTATTATATTCATTTTTTTTTATAATTGTATGTATTATTTTTATTTTTCATATATTAATGTATATATATTGATGTTTCCATGTATTTATATTAAAGGAAAGACACCCTACAACATATTGTCCAGAGGAAGTGCTTTCAAAACAAGTTCAGGATCAGGATCATGGAGCGTGTATGTTTAATGGAGAACAAGTGAATGATCATATTGAAAAAGATGATCATACCTATAATGTACTTGAAGATGATGGTACAAATACATTGATCCATGATTCATTTAACGTTAGAATGGATGATGACAATGACGTTGATAATGAAAATGATGATGACTTTGATGATGTTCACGATATACCTCTTCTTGATAAGGCATATGAACCCCTTTATGAAGGCTCCAAAACAAATCTTCTCTCTACTGTATTTTTGATAATGAACTTGAAGGTTATGAATGGTCTTTCAAACATTGCAATCACATGGATGCTAAGGTATGTAAAATAATCCATCAAATATATAGGATCGTGATAAAGTTTATCTGTATTCCTCTAATAATTGTATTGTTAACTCATTATTGATCATTGTACGGATAAAGTGTGTTTCGTTAATATTATTTATTTATTACATTAACAATTTTTTTTATTTTTTTGTAGCTTGATAGCTGAATTTTTGTTACCACCGTCAAATATTTTACCTCGCACATATCAAGATTTATATTCCATCATGAAAGAGATTGGAATGCATTATGAAGCAATTCATGCATGCCCCAATTACCATGTTATATATTATAATCAGCATGAATTTGCAACAGAATGTCCAGAATGCCATGTAAGTAGATATCGTACAGATAAAGTAACAAAAAGGGTGCCTCAGAAGGTTCTTTGTTATATTCCCATCATTCCACCTTTGCAACGACTGTTCAGGTGAAAAAACATAGTGTAATTTATGGATTACCATGCCAAGAACAAAAGTCAAGATGATGCTATTTGAATTCCTGCAGATGGCTCTGCTTTTAGAGATATGGAGGAAAAGTGGCCTCACTTTAAAGAAGAACCACGTAATATTAGGATTTCTTTGGCAGCAAATGGTGTTAACCCATTTGCACAAATGAAATCCATTTACATGGTGTGGCCTATTTTTGTTATCCACAATAACATTCCTCCATGGTTGTCAATAAAGATGGAGCACATAATGTTGTCTATGATTATTCCAGGTTTTTTTTGTCGAAAACTGTTTTATTTATAATGTAGTTGTGGCATCTCATTTGTCGTATTATGTTTCTTTATTTCATATATATATCTATTATTTTACTCTTGTGAATGATTTATATATCTTAATGGTTCTTGTAATGATATATTTTATATGTACTTCAAATGAATCGGGTAAGTTCCAAGTCAAATATATGAATGTATACATTGAACCTCTTATAGATGAGCTACTAAAGTTATGGAATGACATAACTATGTATGACGTATCTAGACCAATGTGATGAAGGCAATTTCAATTCCCTGCAATGGTTGTATGGACAATACATGATGCCCCTAGGTTAAATTCATTTTGTGGTTTGTAATTTTGAGTTCCACTTTAATTGCATTTAATGATATCACGGGAACTTCACTTAGTGAACCTCTTACATAGCACGTGTGATCATGGGATATTAAAGAATACCCTTAATTTCAAGAGATATTGATCCAAACTCTTTTTGTTGAAACCCCCTCCCAATACTTAAAACCTCCTCCCCACCCCTTTTTATACCTCAATCCTTATAAATCACCCTACCCACCCACACCTTAAACCCCTCATCCCCCCAATACCTGCAATATATCGATTCGATTTTCTATAATTTTAAAACCCACAATATGAACTAACGTGATAGGATATTGGTCAACAAGTGAAGGCCCTGTGAATGATATGGAGTAGTTAGAATAGTTTATATATGAATATATTTGACATAGATATTCCATATCTAAATATTGTAGGTCTTCATACAAAGGGTAAATTTGCATGTCCAGTTTGTGGTCCTAAGATAAAATCCCATCGTTCAAAAAGCTTAAGAAAGGAGGTGTTTGCTGAGTATAGGCATTTCCTCTCTAAGAATCACAGGTATAGAACAACTAAAAAAATTATTTTCAATGGGAAGCAAGAGACTGCATTAAAACCACGGAGAATGACACCTCACCGTTGGAATATGCAATACAATAGAAATCGTCATCATGGTACGTATGAATCATCATATATGAATTTTTATGTATTTTAATTTTTATTGTGAGTCGTTTACTGTAGTGGCCATATTTGATTTATGATGTAATTTATTTATAAACTAATATTCATGATGTCCATCGTGATCATGAAGGCATTAATGGGCTTCCACGAGGAATGAAAAGTTATCCTATTCAATTCAGCAAGTTGCCCTACTATGAGCACCTACAAATTGCTCATTTGTTTGATACAATGCATATTGGAAAGAATGTTACTGAAACCTTATGGCGACTACTAGAGATAAGGAGGGAGGAAGATAAAGTTGTGAAAGCTTGCAAGGACATTCAAGAAAGCAACCATGCAATGAAATATGTCAACCAATTTCATACCAACGGAGAACAAGTTAATATACACTCAATTCCATGGATGTTTATGGAGCAACAAAGAAATTTTGTCAAAGAAGTAATGCGGAAAATTAAATTTCCCACTGGATTTTGTGCAAACTTGAAGAATATCATAACAAAAAAAGGTGATTTTGCGGGGGTCAAAACACATGACTGGAATGTCTTCATTAAGGTAATTATTATTGTCATGTCCATATAATTTTTTTTTTGTCAATTTACTGCATATATTTTTTTTCTTGTTTGTATACTCTATTAGAATAATCAACCCATAGTTACCTACCTTAGACATTAATTAATCCATTTTTGTCTTATTTTCCTAGTTTCCAATATTCCACTCTATGCAAGTTGTCTTCCACATGCCATAGAAGTCAAAATTGATAAAACTGAGTCATGGAGAGCTTGGGAAACCTCTTGGAATCCATATTTAGCATATCTTCTTTATTCAGATCCTCCCTAGTGCATATCTACTTTTTTTGCTAAGTTGCTTGCTTTATTGAGATTTATGGAAAAAGGGAAAGTAAGACTAGGTGTGGTTGACTTGTTTTTTTCCCTCGTCATCCTCCATTATTTTCTCCTAATAAAAACATGTATGCATTGTCTTTCCATCACTTATTAGCTTTCCTACTTGACTTTTCCAATTCATGAGCCTCTAGGTAGATTTGGAAACTGCTTTATGCACCTATGGGGGATTTATCTAGATTTAGTAAGCCTACTTTTTGACTATTTCGAATGGCATACTTATGCATTCGAATATATAATGTAATTATATATTTCATCAGCCTATGACTTCACTAGGTTGTCTATTGTACACTTATTCAATATAGATTAGTGTTATGCTCCAATTTTAGTCTCCTTTGTGTGTAAATTTACATGTTTGATTAGCAATTTTGTGAGTGCAATTGTTCTATCACTTGGGTTCAATTTCCACATGGTATCAGAGCCTTTGTATATTGATTTCTCTCCTTCCATATTGCTATTGCAAGTTCGACATCTTTACTGGGAGCATTCTGTTGACTGAAGGGCACAGTTTCTGAGCTATGGATCAATCTCAGAAGATCATCTTGACTCCATTTAATTTATTTGAATGGAAAGCAGAGATGGAGATACTATTGAGAGCAAAATTTCTCTACAGGGTGACTATGGCAACTGAGGTAGAGCCCAATGCAGCTGTAGAGAAAATTAAATGGCACAACAGGAGGGATGAGGCCTATGGTCTTCTGTGTCTGAGCATATCCAGAGACCTCCTCTTCCATCTTGATGGATTGACATCACCTAATGAAGTGTGGGAGAATATTGTAGAGATTTTTGGTAAGACAGATGATATGAGAAGACATCAAATCGAGAATGAATTGATCTCTTTGAGTCCCAGCAGCTTCGAATTCCTTCAACTCTACTTTTCCAAGTTTAAAGCCCTTGTTTTGCAGCTAAAATAGTGTGGAATTGAAAAGAAGGAGGAGAAACTAGTTTTTTCCATACTCTCAAAGCTTGTCCTTGACTATTCAGTGTTTGTTTTGACCTTCCATACCACTAAGTTGACAGCTCGATCCTGGAAGATGCCTAAGCTTGCAGAGTTCATGGAATCCCTCACATAAGAACATGACAAATTGGTGATGATGGGCACCATCAAACCTTCCAAATACCAAGCTTTGGTTGCTGGATATTTGAGGGTGGATTAAAAAGGAAAGAAGAAAGATAAGAAGCCACCTGAGCAAAAGAGAGACAAGAACAAGTCTCAAGAGGAGCCCCAAGGCTCCAAGAAGAAATTCCAGAAGAAGAAGAACAAAGGAGAAATGAGTAAGTGTGCATACTGTAGTAAGGGATATCATCCTAAAAGCTCCTGCATGAAGAAGAAAATTGACATGTTGACCCAAATATTGGAGAAGAATCACATATCCCTTCCTGATTGCTCAAAGAAGAGGGAAGGATAATCAAATTCAGAGGACAGAGAGAGAGTACATGCTTTGGTTGTTGGTACATCAAGCTCACCTAGCTTCATCATAGACTCTGGAGCTTCAAGACATATGGTTTCTACCAAGGAGGCATTATCCTCTCTTGACATGTCAAAAGGTCCACCAATAGTGTTGGGAGATGACTCTCTCATTGCCAGTTTGGGGAAAGGAAGGATTGATCTTGACCATGGTAAGTTCAATAATGTATTGTATGTTCCAGGTCTTGCCTCTAACCTCTTGTCAATGTATTAGATGACTCACACAAGGTCTCCAAAGAGGGTCATATTCTCCCCTGATGATTTTGAGATCACAGAGATATCGAATGGTAAATTCATTGCAAAAGGAGTTGTAGATCACACTTCGAAGGTATACATGTTTTCACATTTTCTACCCTACTCAAACCCCTCTGCTCTTATGATTCATGCTAATGAGGCAAGCAAGATTTGGCATGAAATATTTTGCCATATTAACTATAAGTATATTTCAAATCTAAGTGAAAAATAAATGGTCATAGGGTTACCAAAGATTAAGTTTTCCAAGGGAGTCTGTCAAGGTTGTATCCTAGGAAAACACCGAGAGCATAAATTTGAGAAATCTAGTCATGAGAAAACCTCTGCACCTCTTGAGTTGATCCACAGTGATGTTGCTGATCCATTTCCTCATATGTCAACGAGTCAATCCAAATATGCATTGAAATTCATAGATTACTTTTCCAGGTATTGTTGGGTTTACTTCCTGAAGCATAAGTCTGAAGTTTTTGGCCTCTTTAAAGTCTTTAAGGATTTGGTTGAAAACCAGTTTGGGAGGAGACTCAAGATCCTCAGATATGAAAATGGTGGTGAGTATGTCAATTCTAAGTTCATTCAATATTGTGAACATGCAGGTATTCATATGTATCATTCAATACCTTACACACCACAGCAAAATGGTGTTGCTGAGAGAAAAAACAGATCACTGAAGGAGATGGCAACATGTATGATGGAGGCTAAGACTTTGCCACCAAAGTTTTGGGCCGAGGCTATAAAATGTGTATCCTATATCCATAATATGGTGCCTCATAAAAAACTTGATGGTATGACTCCTTTCTAAGCTTGGAGTGGGCACAATCCAGATGTGACCCATTTCAGGATTTTTGGCTCAAAGGCTTGGGCTAGAATTCCAACATAAAAGAGAAAAGCTTTGCATCCCCAAATCCAAGAATGCCTATTTTTTGGGTATTCTAAAGATTCAAAAGGGTAAAATCTTATAAACTTGAGAACAAACAAATCCTTCATTGAAAGGAGTGTTCAGTTCCAAGAAGAGCCTTTAGCAGCAGTTGAAGCTAGAGAGTCTTCTTCACCACCAGAACCATTGAATTTAAGTGGAGAGACAAATGAGTTTGATGATTCTGATATGTCTGATAATGATGATTTAATTTCATATCTTGACAGTCCTACAAGACCAAAATGGGTATAAAATACCATTCATGCAGCTGGGGAACTAGCTGGAAATCCTAGTGATCCCAGGAGGACTAGATCTCAGTTTGAGAGTGCCCTGTGTATGAAAGACCCTTTGTTTGCAGATAAGTTCTATCTGATGGTTGAATAAGACCCATATACATATTAATATGCATCACATTATCCAATATGGAAAACATCCATGAAAGAAGAATTCAACTCACTCCAGAAGAACAACACTTGGGAGCTGGTTGATCTTCCCCCAAGGAGGAAGATAGTTCAATGTAAGTGGGTTTTCAAAACTAATTTTGCTGCTGATGGTTAAAATTTGAAATATAAGGAAAGGTTGGTATCCAATGGATACTCACAAGTACATGGTATTGACTACAATGAAACCTTTGCACCAGTGGCAAAGATGGATTCCATAAGGCTAGCCTTAGCCATTGCAGCTTTGAAGCAGTGGGAGGTACATCACATGGATGTGAAGTGTGCTTTCCTAAATGTATATCTTACTAAATATATTTAAATGCATCATCCTCAATATTTTATGTCTAGTACATATTTTTTTTGCAGGTTAAAGAAATCATTGTATGGTCTCAAGCAAGCCCCCAGGGCTTGGTATGCCAATATTGATGGCTTTCTGCTGTCATTGAGTTTTGTTCGATGCAATTTTGATCCTAATGTTTATTTGAAGATTATTCATGGTTCTTTTATTATTATTGTATTGTATGTGGATGACCTTATGATTACAGGAAGTTCAAAGAAATAAATTGCCTCCTTAAAGGATGCAATGAACCATGCATTTTCTATGACTGATTTGGGGTTGTTGAGCCAATTCTTGGGTCTCAAAATTTCTCAATCCCAACATGGAATAAAAGTACATCAGTCCAAGTATGCTTTATATTTGTTGAACAAGTTCAACATGAAATATTGCAAGCCAAGCAAGATTCCCTTCCTTTCAGGAGTTAAGATTGAAGAAGCAGGTTCTTCTCCTATGGTAAATGATACATGTATAGGCATTTGATTGGGTGTTTGATGTACCTTACACACACTCGACCTGATATTTATTATGTAGTAAGTGTGGCTTCAATATACATTGGTCAGCCTCATGAGATCCATTGGAGAGCAGCCAAAAGGATCCTTAACTTTGTTCAGGGAACAAGAACTCATGGGATCTTCTACAAAGCTAAATCTGTTCTTGATTTGATTGGGTTTACTGACAGTGATTGGGAAGGTGACAACACAGATAGAAAGTAAACATCAAGATATGTGTTCATGCTTTCTGAAGGACCAATCAACTGGTCAAGCAAGAAACAGAGTGCCATAGCACTCTCATCTACAAAAGTAGAGTACAGAGGAGTTGTAAATGTAGCAAATCAATGTTTATGGTTGCAAGGGATACTTGGTGAGTGTGGATTCGAATCAAAGTTTTCAACTATTATCTATTTTGATAATCAGAGAACCATTCTAATCTACAATGATCCAATTAAGAGATAGAGAACCAAACACATTGAGATCCATATGCACTACATTATATAGCTTGTGCATGATGGCACCATTCACCTACTCTTCTGTGCATCTTCAGAACAAGTAGCAGACATCTTCACCAAAGTTTTTTGTCAGAAGACATTCAGCAATCTCAAATCACTGCTGGGGATTACTGATCATGCTATGAAGCATGATTGATGACAATATTTTCAAATTTTGTTTTATTGTCCATGTTTAAGGGAGGATTTTCCCACTAGGTTTTTGCCTCTTTCCTTGGTTAAATGGACATTCAATATGTAAAGGGTGACTAAGCCTTGTCTCTAGGCCCTATATTTTTCTGATATTTACTCATAAAGTCAGTCTCAAGGGGGGGTTTTAGAATAATCAACCCATAGTTACCTACCTTAGACATTAATTAATCCATTTTTGTCTTATTTGCCTAGTTTCCAATATTCCACTCTATGCAAGTTGTCTTCCACACGCCATAGAAGTCAATATTACTAAAACTGAGTGTGGAGCACTTGGGAAACCTCCTAGAATCCATATTTATCATATCTTCTTTATTCCAGATCCTCCCTAGCACATATCTACTTTTTCAGCTAAGTTGCCTGCTTTATTGAGATTTATGGCAAAAGGGAAAGTAAGACTAGGTGTAGTTGACTTGTTTTTTTCCCTCATCATCCTCCATTATTTTCTCCTAATAAAAGCATGTATGAGTTGTCTTTCCATCACTTATTAGCTTGCCTACTTGAATTTTCCAATTCGTGAGCCTCTAGGTATATTTGGAAACTGCTTTATGCACCTATGGGGGATTTGAGTAGATTTAGTAAGCCTACTTTTTTATTATTTCGAATAAAATCCTGATGCATTCAAATATCTCATGTAATTATATATTTCATCAGCCTATGACTTCACTAGGTTGGATATTGTACACTTATTCAATACAGATTAGTGTTATGCTCCAATTTCAGTCTCCTTTGTGTGTAAATTTGCATGTTTGGTTAGCAATTTTGTGAGTGCAATTGTTATATCACTTGGGTTAAATTTCCACATACTCTTTGTTTAATAAATGGAGTGGTTTGTATATTGATACAATATTTTCTACCTCTCTCTCTCTCGGACAACTTTGACAACAATGTCAAACAAGTTATATATAATCTTGGTAAATACATGAGGTAACTAGTGATTACTTGCATGTGCTTAGTGTTTCTTTAATTCTCCATATCATTTATATTTGTTTTTTTTGTGCACTATTTCATCATATATTGTAATTTAATGTTTATTTTTGTTAAATATCGTTATTGGTTTGTGTCACTTGTAGATAGTTGACATCTAAAGAAATCCATAAAGAAGATATAAAGTATTGGAGGAGAGAAATTCCTTGTCTTATGTGTGAAATGTAGAAGCATCTACCATCAGCATTTTTCAATGCACAGGAACACTACCTCATACACCAAGTTGAGGAGATTGAGTTGTGTGGACCTGTGCACTCAAGGTCCATGTGGATGGTTGAGAGGCACCGGAAATTTATGAAGGGTTTGGTGAGACAACAAGCACATGTGGAGGGTTCTATGATTGAAGGATATATGGTATACCAAAACATGTTTTATGTTAGTGAATATCTTCCTATTTTAGCATCAAATCTCAATTTATGTCGCATTTGTGATCTAGACTCCAATAACAAATTTGAAGGGGAACAACTGAAGGGGAAAGGTAGATTGAGGAAGCTAAAAGGTAATTATTAGCTAGTGGAATTTTATTATATCCTTCATATTCTAATTGTATTTTCTAGTCATAATTGCTTCAATTAATAGCATATACTTTGTTCAGGAGATTTACACCTTTCTTTAATTTTAATGGTTATTGTCATTAAATAGTTGGTTGAGAATGGGATGCAATTCATTTATACATCGCAAAAAATATTGACTGGATGAAGGTATGGATTGAACGATGTGAAAAATCACGTCATGGAATATCATGGGAAGGTGTGGCTTCATTGGTAAAAGTAGCACAATGCAATGGAGATAACAATCTAACAGAAAGGGAAATCGATTTGGCATATGGTGTAAAAGACAAAATGGAAAGCATATAATTAATAAATCCCTCTAAATCTTTTATTTTGCAAATTACATTTTGACGTACATGTTTTTCTTTTCCATGTATTGCTGCATAAGGACTCAATGGTTGTGTAATCTTTGAGTGTATTCATTATTGCAGGTAAAACACCATAAGGCTATGGTCTGCAATGGAGATAGATATCGGATCAAAAAATTGGATGAAACAAAGAAAACCTCAAATTCTGGGGTATCAGATGTCTTTGAGGTTACCAAAGTTTCATCTAGAATTGACAGACATCTAGAAGCCTTAGAAAATCGATACTATGGGTATTTGGAAGATATTATATAGTGTGACTTTAAATCCTTTAAGGTAGTTCTATTCGTTGTCAAATGGTACAGGTTACGATTGAATCAACGTGATCTCGATAGAACTATTATTGAACATGATAATGGATTTACCATGGTAAACACAAGGTTGTTTGAGCCAGAAACATAGCCCTATGTTCTTCCAAGCCAATGTGAACAAGTATTTTACTCAGAGGTTCCAGGTAAAGCGGGCTGGTCATTTGTTGTGAGACACGATCCAATGGGAAGGCTGATAAAGTATAACCTAGACAATGCTAATGAAGAGGGTTCTTTGGAAGAGGGATACGATGACGTAGAGAATGATCAACATGAGTTAGATGATGGTGATGATCCAGCAGAAGATGTACTCCAAGAAATAGTTGAATCTGATGATGTAGCAAACAATGCCAATGAAAGTTATACCGACGATGACACAATGAGCATAACTGATGATGATGATGATGATGATATGGCCAACCCTTACAATGTTGAATTTGGATCTAATGCTATAGATGATGACTTAGATGAAGATGATGATGAAATGGATGAAGAATATGATGACTTATCCTCATGATCATTGTCATCATCATTATAAATATTTTCATCATCGTCATCAAAATCATAATTATCATCATCGTCGTCATCTTCTTCGTCATCAAAATCATAATTATCATCATCATCGCCATCATCATGATCATCTTCATCGCCATCATCATCATTAAAATTAAACCTAGATCAAATTAATCACTTCATATCATCGTCATCATTGTCTATAGCATCGCCATTGTCTTCATCATTGTCGTCATCATATTGTCTTCATCATCATCATCATCATCGTCTTATCGTCTTCATCACCATCATCCTCATCAACATAATCATCACCAACATCATCATCTTCATCATAATCGATGAATATGACATCATTATCCTCATGATCATTGTCATCATCATTATCAACATTGTCGTCATCGTCATCAAAATCATAATTATCATCATCATCGTCATCTCTGTTGTCATCAAAATCATAATTATCATCATCATCGTTGTCATCATCGTCGCCATTATCATCATCTTCATCGCCATCATCATCATTAAAATTAAACCTAGATCAATTTAATTACTTCATATAATCGTCATCATCGTTTGTAGCATCGTCGTTGTCTTCATCATCGTCGCCATCATCGTCAACGATGAAATATAATGAAAGGTAAATATTTAATTAGACCTATTCTTTTATCTTATTTCTTTTTAAAAAGAGTTACAGACATCATCATCATCATCATCATCATGTGTATCATCACCATCATCATCCTCACCATCCTCATGATCACCATCCTCAACATCATCATCATCATCATCATAATCGTCCTAATCGTCATCATCATAATTATCTCCCTCATTGTCATCTTCATCATCATCGTTGACATCGTCATCGTCATCTTCATCATCATGACCATCATCATTGTCATCATCACTATCATTGTCATTGTTGCCATCAAAATCATCATTATCATCATCGCCGTTGCCGTCATCATCATCATCGTCATCATCATCATCTTCATCATCGTCGTCATCATCATCATAGCGTGAAGATAAGTTTTTTAAAACACTAATATCTTGATAGTGTGAGTTAATTACATTGCCAAATACTATAAATAAATATTAATTTAAAGTGATTTATACCTAAACCTTTATCATTTGATAATTCATATAAGATACATTGTAGTTAGTAACACACATGGTTTTCTTTTGACGTGATATTTGCTAATAAAAATAAAGTGATTATAGCTATAAATATTTAATTTTATTTATATTTGAAATATTTAATTTCCATAAAATATTTTATATGTAATTTTAGCATTTATCATTATATTTTTGTTTTGAATTTTTTGAGTTTATTTTAAAAAAGTATTTAATTTAAATAAGATATTTATATAGAAGAATGTAGTTAGAAAAATTGATGTCCAAAATTTTTACTCAGTTTATTGCTATAATAAAAAGATCTCGATGTTAAGAATGTAGAACATAACATTAATGTTTTTTTTAATCTTTTACATACCTTATGGCTCATGAAAAGATATCAGATTCCAATTTTTTCATATATCTTTGATCTTACCATAACTTTATAGTTTGGTGACAAACATCAAAATCATTTTAGATATTTAGACTTTGTTAAATTGCCACAACAATGGCTTCTTAATTCATTTAAATGTTGTCATTCCACCCACCAAAGTTTGACTCTCCTAATTGTTGTCATTCCACCCACCAAAGTTTTAGTCTCCTCAATAACATATTTGTTCCTTATAGCTATTAAATAAGATACATGTCAAGGTTCTTAGTAACATCATCATGTTCATCATCATCATCATCATCATCATCATCATCTTCATCATCATCATCATCTTCATCGTCATCATCATCATCTTCATGAACATCATCATCATGTGGTTCATCATCGTCATCATCCTCACCATCCTCATCGTCATCATGAAAATCATCATCATCGTCATCATATTCATCATCATCAACATCATCTTCATCATCATCATCATCAAATTCATCATCATCTTCATCATCATCATCATCATCTTCATGAACATCATCATCATGTGGTTCATCATCGTCATCATCCTCACCATCCTCATCGTCATCATGAACATCATCATCATCATCATCATCTTCATCATCATCAACATCATCTTCATCATCATCATCATCAGCTTCATCATCATCTTCATCAACATCACCATCATCATCTTCATCATCATCAACATCATCATCACACACATCATCATCATCATCATCATGAACATCGTCATCATCACACATCATCATCATCATCATCATCACACATCATCATATTTATCACACATCGTCATCATCATCATCATCATCATCATCATCATCATGTGGTTCATCATCGTCATCATCATCACCATCCTCATCATCATCATGAACACCATCATCATCATAATCAAGTTCATCATCATCAACATCATCATCATCATCATCATCAACATCATCTTCATCATCATCATCACCATCTTCATCGTCATCTTCATCATCATCGTCATGATCATCTTCATCATCATCATCATCATCATCATCATCAACATCATCATCCATCAACATCATGATCATCCATCATCATCATCGTCGTCATCACCAACAACATCATCGCCATCGACAACATCATCAGCGTCCTCATCATCATCATCATCATCAACATGGTTAGCATTTTCATCATTTCATATGATATCAACACAGTCATCACCATCATCATCATCTTTGTCTTCATCATCAGCATCATCTTCATCTTCATCCTTATCTTCATCAGCATCACCACCACCACCATCATCATCATAATGATCAACGTCATGGATAACATCATGATCATCATCAACATCATCATCATTAGCGACATCCTCATCCTCATCATCATAGATTTTATGCACACATAAAGACTCACATAGATACACCCCCCTCTTTGTATATAAAAATAAATAAAATAAATAGAACACATATAAATAAAACATAGTATATATATATAAATAAATAAACTAAAGCATAAATAAATTAAAACATAAAACAATATATATAAATAATAATAAAACAATTATTTATAATACACACACACACACACACACACACACATATATATAATAAAAAAAATATAAAAGCACAAAAAAACACTAACTGTGGCGCAATATTTTCCTTTCAGCTTCACGAGAAAGCTTTCCTTTGTGCTGTGCATCTCATTGGGTGCTTGTCGTTCAGTGATCAAGGGTCAATCTTCCCAACTTGCCGGAGAACAATATCAGTGGGAGCAACGATTTGGACTGGCCACGAAGAGTAAGGAGAGTGGATAATTGTGGTTTTTTAGTGGACAAGGAGGCCAATTGTCAGTCGAGACAATGGATCCCAAAATTGTGAGTACCATGCCCTAATTCATGTCTATTTTTAAATTGTTAATATAGTCCTACAAATATCTAGGGTTTCTTAGCCAATAGAGGAAAGGCAGAGGCTATTAGAGCAAGCTTAGACCCAGGTTGTGCAGGGTTGGTATATTGTTTCAATCCTGCCTTCTCAATTTAGGCTTTGGATAAAGAAAACCCCCATTTTTACGGGGTCGAATGGTCCTCACTCTCTCATCCAATGGTGATGTGTTCTTTCTCACTCGGTTATGGTGAACATGATATTGTGTGGGTGAGCAATTAGACACCTCATTTATATACCTTGCCTACTTGATTCCTTTACTTTTACCAACAACCCAAAGGGTCTCTGTCTATACTGCCTACTTCTTCACCAACTTGAATCCTTCCTTATCAGCTTTCAAACATGGGTTTTCTTTGTTGTGCATGCATTTACATTGATCAGCTAATGACATACCCAATTTGACAGTTTCAACTAACCTTCATTTGATCCATATTGGATGATATGGATTCTGAAGTCTGGTCAGTCTGAGCATTACAATTAGTGGACGAACCCATCACATTTTGGTTCGCATTCAAATTGGTTTGATTGTTTTTATGTGAGTTATCTCAGCAACCAATTCCCAAATAAGTTATTAAGCCGACCCCACCCAAATGAGATGCTTAATGGAGGTTTAGAGAAGGATTCAAGTTCCACCATAGCCATGATCGTTAGAGTTTTTTTGCTTACATGTATGCTCGGTCCGGTGGAGAAGGATGAAAATCGGTCGCTGCCCCAAGTAGGATTACCGAGCCATGTTTTGTTATAATCAAGAAACTAGAACCTAACCCCTAGATCATTGAAGATCATTATAAAATCCCTAGGTTAGAAAGAAACTCGAACCTAACCCATTATTTTCCAAATTGTAGCGACAACAGGGGTTTTCCAGAATTCTGCCAAATGTTATGGATTTCTTCTTTAAGGTGTTTTATTATATAAACCTTATATTAGAAAGCAACTTGAACCTAACCCAGTAATTCCCAAGCTCTAAACACCATGAGATCTTGGACTATACAATATATTTTCATTAAGTGATTGAATGAAGTAATCCACTTAAAATAACTTGTTTTTCAAAATATTAAATTTTTTTCTACATACCTATTAATATCATCATCAAACAAAACTGTCCATGAGGGCAGAGTTCAAGAGCTCGATCCACATGAACTATATCTCACAAAAGATAACAAGTGTTCAACCAAGCAACAGTGACAATGTGTGGTATTATGCGTCACAAGTTTGCGATGGCACAACCTAATGAAACATAATACCATGAGTCGTCACCATTATTAGCCAACACTTATTAGCTATTTTAGAGTTAGCGAATTGAAAGTGGCTAATTCAATGCAAAAAAGAAAGGTAATAAGTTTGACTAAATAAAATATTTTGATAATTGTACCTACATCTTCTACTACATGCATTGCTTGCATGCCTCACCTATCTCGACGTAATATCAACATTATTATTATTGGTATGTGTACCTTCTCTCACTGACAGTCTTCTTCCTATTTATTCTCCAAAAAAACTATATTATAGGGCCTTTTGGCACGGCTTTGTTTTGCATGCTTTGTCAATCTTATAAAGAAAATTGAACCTAACCCAGTATTTTCAAAATTGTAGTGACAACAGGGGTTTGCCAGAATTCTGCCAAATGTTATGGATTTCTTCTTTAAGGTTTTTTATTATATAAACCTTATATTAGAAAGCAACTCGAACCTTACCCAGTAATTCCCAAGCTCTAAACACCATGAGAGCTTGGACTATACAATATATTTTCATTAAGTGATTGAATGAAGTAATCCACTTACAATAACTATTTTTTCAAAATATTAAATTTTTTGCTACATACCTGCTAATATCATCATCAAACAAAACTATCCATGAGGACATATTTCAAGAACTTTGTCCACATGAACTATATCTCACAAAAGATAACAAGTGTTCATCCAAGCAATGGTGACGATTCCTAGTATTATGCCTCACAAGTTTGCGATGTTGCAACCCCATGAAACATAATACCATGAATCGTCCCCATTATTAGCCAACACTTATTAGCTATTTTAGAGTTAGTGAATTGAAAGTGGCTAATTCAATGCAAAAAAGAAAGGTAATAAGTTTGACTAAATAAACTATTTTGATAATTGTACCTACATCTTCTACTACATGCATTACTTGCATGCCTCACCTATCTCAACATAATATCAACATTATTATTATTGGGATGTGTACCTTCTCTCACTGACATTCTTCTTCCTATTTATTTTCCAAAACAACTATATTATAGGGCCTTTTGGCATGACATTTTTTGCATGCAACTTTTATTTTTTCAATCTTATAAAGAAACTCGAACCTAACCCAGTATTTTCCAAATTGTAGCAACAACAAGGGTTTGCCAAAATTCTGCCAAATGTTATGGATTTATTCTTTAAGGTGTTTTATTATAGAAACCTTATATTAGAAAGTAACTCGAACCTTACCCAGTAATTTCCAAGCTCTAAACACCATGAGATATTGGACTATACATTATATTTTCATTAAGTGATTGAATGAAGTAATCCACTTACAATAACTATTTTTTCAAAATATTAATTTTTTTTGTACATACCTGTTAATATCATCATCAAACAAAATTGTCCATGAGGACAGAGTTCAAGAACTTTTTCCACATGAACTATATCTCACAAAAGATAACAAGTGTTCAGCCAAGCAACGGTGATGATTCCTGGTATTATACCTCACAAGTTTGCGATGTTGCAACCCCATGAAACATAATACCATGAATCGTCCCCATTATTAGCCAACACTTATTAGCTACTTTATAGTTAGTGAATTGAAAGTGGCTAAGTCAACGCAAAAGAGAAAGGTAATAAGTTTAACTAAATAAACTATTTTGATAATTGTACCTACATATTCCGCTACATGCATTGCTTGCATGCCTCACCTATCTCGACGTACTATCAACATTATTATTATTGGAATGTATACCTTCTCTCAATGACAGTATTCTTCCCATTTATTCTCCAAAACAACCATATTATAGGGCCTTTTGGCATGACATTGTTTTGCATGCAACTTTTATTTTGTCAATCTAGCATAACTAAAGCTCCAAACCTACAAACATACTATCAAAACAATAGAATATCAGTTTGGGATACTATATTTTTCCATTTGGTGATCCAGTACCTTATGTAATACCTTCAACCCTTCAAAAGATAGGGGATAAGAGAAGGTACATGTGGTACCTAACAAGGAGAACCTAGATAATGCCTATAAACGAGTCATTAATGGTGATGATAAAAAATAGTTTCACCTTTGAATTGATTAAATAGCCTATAAATAGTAAAGAATCCCTACTCTATAAATATCATTTCAAGAAATAAAACACACAATAATCCACGTGTAATTTGATAAATGAATGGAAATAACTATCAATGGGCAATAATAATAATAAAAATATAACCATAGATCTTAGTTTAGGGATGTATTGAGGTTTATACCACATATTTGATAGTGTATGCATCCAATACTTGCTAGCTACTTGATCACTAATATCAATTGATATTCCATCACTCTTATTGGTAACTCCAACTTTTTCACATTTCTAGTAACCTACAAATTCCAAACTCTTTGTTTTCACGGAGTTTTTGTGAGGTTGTGGGTGCAAAAATAGTGGATATTGGCATCCTAAGGTTGAAAATTAGCATCCTAAGGAGCACTAAGCAAGCTACAAAACTTTTTAGTAAATCGAATGAGTAGAGATATAATGTCTGCAGCATTCTGCATACATCCTTCACTTGAATGATGTTAGTTCTTGGCGATCATGTATAGTGGATGTTTTGACCTCTTCAGTGCTACTCTGTAGTGCATATATATATATATATATATCTAATCACACACACACATATATATATCTAATACATGGTGGTGAAGAGTGGACATTTCACTTGAATGATGTTTGGGTCTTGAAGCAAGTACTAGGTTTTTTGATGTCCTCCATTTTTTATTTGATGATTTTGTGCCAATTTTCACTGTGTCTGGTTTTTTTTTGCCCCTCTTACAATTAACATGATAAGATGACCTTTGTGGTTTAGAAAATTGGTTATCTTTAGAATTATTCCCTAGTGTGAGTGATATTTGATTTTTCCTTGCCCTTTTTCCATCCCTTGGTTTCATCAAATCATTGAGGAAGGCATGATATAGTTAATTTAAGAGCCTTTTGATTTGTGAGAATAGTCTTTTTTTGTTCTTTCTACTATGGGATTGCCTTAGGGTTTCCTTAGGGTTGAAAATTAGTATGGGAAAACAATTTAGCATTGCCTTAGGGTTGAAAATTAATATGGGAAAACAAGCATCATCAAGACAAGCTAAAAGGAATAAAGCAACAAATATTACAAACTGATATAAATGTATTTAAAACACTCTTTTCATTCCTGAACCTGCCAAGTAGTAGATCTGGAAATGTCTGCTCTTCATCAACATAGATTAGATATATATATATATATATATATATATATATATATATATCTAGACCTTTGTGGTATATATAGTTGGTTAGCTTTAGAATTATTCCCTAGTGTGAGTGATATTTGATGTTTCCTTGCCCTTTTTCCATCCCCTGGTTTCATCAAATCATTAAGGAAGGCATGATATAGTTAATTTAAGAGGCTTTTGATTTGTGCAAATAGTCTTTTTTGGTTCTTTCTACTAGGGGATTTCCTTAGGGTTTCCTTAGGGTTGAAAATTAGTATGGGAAAACAAGTTAGCGTTGCCTTAGGGTTGAAAATTAATATGGGAAAACAGGAATCATAAAGACAAGCTAAAAGGAATAAATCAGAAAATATTACAGACTGATATAAATGTATTTAAAGCATTCTTTTCATTCCTGAATGTGCGAAGTAGCAGATCTGGAAATGTTCGCTCTTCACCACCATGGATTACATACATACATACATACATACATACATACATACATACATACATACATACATACATACATACATACATACATACATACATACATACATACATACATATATATATATATATATATATATATATATATATATATATGATTGTTGTAGGTTACCACTAGGAAATATGCCTCTAAAGTGCTGGCCTATGCACTATAGAGTAGTACTGAAGAGGTTAAAACATCCACTCTACAATATCTCGAAGAACTCAACATCATTATTTGTCCATTACTGTAAAGGAGCTGTACTAGAAGATTTGCCTAGACTTGTTGATTTCACTGTGATGTTGAACGTAAATGATAAACAGAGAAGAGCACTAAGCAAGATACAACACTTTGTAGGAAATCAAATGAGTAGAGATATAATGTCTGGAGCAGTCTGCATACATCCTTCACTCGAATGATGTTAGTTCTTGGCAATCCTAACATCATTCAAGTGAAGGATGTATGCACACTATTGCAATATCATGATTCGACCATGAGGTGCTTAGTTGACTGGAAATTGGGTTAGGTAATACTTTTCCATTAATGGATAATCATGAATATTATGGTTTATGCTTTGGGTCTTGAAGCAAGTACTAGGTATTTTGATGTCCTCTATTTTTTATTTGAACATTTTATGTCAATTTTCACCGTGTCTGATTTTTTTTGTCCCTCTTACAATTAACATGATAAGATGACCTTTGTGGTTTAGATAGTTGGTTAGCTTTAGAATTATTCCTTGGTGTGAGTGATATTTAGCGTTTCCTTGCCCTTTTTCCATCCCCTTGGTTTCATCAAATCATTGAGGAAGGCATGATATGGTTAATTTAAGAGCCTTTTGATTTGTGGGGTATAGTCATTTTTGGTTCTTTCTACTATGGGATTGCCTTAGGGTTGAAAATTAGTATGGGAAAACAAGTTAGTGTTGCCTTAGGGTTGAAAATTAATATCGGAAAACAAGCATCATCAAGACAAGCTAAAAGGAATAAATCAACAAATATTACAGACTGATATAAATGTATTTAAAACATTATTTTCATTGTTGAACGTGCCAAGTAGCAGATCTGGAAATGTCCGCTATTCACCACCATGGATTATATATATATATATATATATATATATATATATATATATATATATGATTGTTGTAGGTTACCACCGGGAAATATGCCTCTGAAGTGCTGGCTTATGCACTACAGAGTGGCACTCATGACTCAGGTTAAAACATCCACTCTACAGGATCTCCAAGAACTCAACATCATTATTTGTCCATTACTGTAAAGGCATTGTACTAGAATATTTTCCTAGACTTTTTGATTTCACGGTGAAGTTGAACGTAAATGATAAAGAGAGAGGAGCACTAAGCAAGCTACAACACTTTGTAGTAAATCAAATGAGTAGAGATATAATGTCTGCAGCATTCTGTATACATCCTTCACTTGAATGATGCTAGTTCTTAGCGATCATGTATAGTGGATGTTTTAACCTCTTCAGTGCTACTCTGTAATGCATTAGATATATATATATATATATAATCCATGGTGTTGAAGAGTGGACATTTCACTTGAATGATGTTTGGGTCTTGAAGCAAGTACTAGGTATTTTGATGTCTTTTTTATTTGATCATTTTATGCCAATTTTCACCATGTATGATTTTTTTCCCCCTCTTACAATTAACAGGATAAGATGACCTTTGTGGTTTAGATAGTTGGTTAGCTTTAGAATTATTCCATGGTGTGAGTGATATTTGATGTTTCCTTGCCCTTTTTCCAGTCCCTTGTTTTCATCAAATCATTGAGGAAGGCATGATATGGTTAATTTAAGAGCCTTTTGATTTGTGGGGTATAGTCGTTTTTGGTTCTTTCTACTATGGGATTAACTTAGGGTTTCGTTAGGGTTGAAAATTAGTATGGGAAAACAAGTTAGGGTTTACTTAGGGTTGAAAATTAATATGTGAAAACAAGCATCATCATGAATATACATACTAGATTGGCATAACACTTTGTTTCATAGAGCAGTATGGGTGAACAATAGAAGAATACAAATAAATGATAAGTTAGGGACAATCTTCATTATAAAAGGACCTTTGGGTAGGCAGAACAGGGCATCAATTCATCCTCCATTGGAGTCCTTCAACCATTCATCTCGCTCCCCTTCGTTTGTAGGTCTAAAAATATTTACTTTGGGAACAAAGTACTTATACAGTTTGATCAAAGCCATCAGCTGTGCAAGATGCTGAAAGTAAGGATATTGTTTCATGTTTCAATTTTGTTGTCAAAAGGAATGCTGAAAAGTTAGGAAGTACTAAAGCTAGTCATTATGTGCACGTGGACTTAATGTAGGGAGAGAGGTCATGTCTACTTTTTTGTTCTTGAATGGGAGTAATGATGAAACCACAATAGTGGTTTATAGATGGAAATCATGTAATGGAAATCACAGGGAAACTGTTAAACATTGGGAAGAATCATTGTACTGATAGGGGCCCTTAATGCAGAACAAACTTGGTATTTTAGGGCCAATTGGGGTTGTTACTTCTCTTGTGTACAGGTCCAGATATTTTTATGGTTTTTTTGTGACCTACGGTTGCAAGGAAAGCCACCAAAGGCTGTTGTTTGCTATTGATCTCCTTCAAGATACTGCCGAGAATCACCTAAAGCACAATCCAACTTGGTTTATAGGGTCTAAAATTAAATGGTATTGGTTTGTTTACCCCCATTTTGTGGAGAAAAAGCACCCAGAATTCATGATACTGCTATAAATTGTTGTTTAGGGGGTTGGAACAGCCATTATTTATTCCCAGAATGAAGGTTTGATCCTGTTGGAGTGGCCAGGCTTGCTCTTTATGTCCATATCTGTGCCCAGAATTGTTTTTTAATGTCATTTCAACCCTCAAATTTAGCCAAACATTTCTCAAAGCTTTTTTTTCCGTTGTTCGTCACTTTTTATAGGGCTATTCATTCCCAGAACTGCCTTTTAACCCTCCAATTTGGACCAGATTTAGAGGTACGCCTGTTTGGTGATGGATAAGTGCACAAGGGTGCCCAAGATGGTGAAATGGGGTTGCTTCATACCCTTTTTTACTGCCAAATAGGTTTGTTTGTGCCCAGAATTCATGTGGATGCTAGTATAAGGCATATGAATGAGATTTTAGGGTTGCTTTCACCCACAGATTTCTCATTTTCATAGCCAGAATTGCAAAGACCACCTCATATTTCCATTGATCATCATCTTTTATTACTGCAATGTGCCCAGATCTGAAAGTTTGCCTAATTATAGCTGATTTGATATGCTTTACTGTTTGTTGTGACCTTCAGAATGCTCCCAAAGTGCTCAGATTTGTCCCTTTGATGCTCATACTTGATTCTAGAGTTGTTTATGCCCATAGGACTGCCCAACATTGCTCCTAGTGTGACATTGAAAACACCAAGTTTGTTCTAGAAGCCCTAAATAGGGCCAATTCACCTTGGTGTACTTATTGTTAGAGGAAGGCCTTCTCTCATTATTTGAGGAACATTCACCCTTGGAGACACATGCATAAGGGTAGTTTTTAGCCCTACCAAAGGAGAAAGTCATCATTTGAAGCATGCTTACACTCTTTTATACACCATTTCATGAGAGATATTACATGCTTGGAGGTTACTCATTGAGCATGTCCACTTGGAAGGTTGTTCACATGGTTCATGCCCTATTTTGTGAAGAACGTTTTTGTATTTGGGGGCTGCTTTATAGATTGACTATTTTGCACATGGGTGGCATCTAGGGCCTACAAAGCAAGTTGTGTTTTACTCCAAATAGTGTTATAATGTATAGGAATCCTACAAATCTAATTGAATCGACAATGAAGTAGGTTTAGAGTCTCGATGTTTATATTTCTAGGTTAATTGATTTTTTTGAATTTAAGTGTCATGTGTGTGACCTATGTGTTCCCACATTCACTTGGTCAATTTAGTATGGATTGGGATGAATTGACCATTTTGCTTGGTTCGGTACCAAACTTGTCACTCGAATCGTTTCAAAGGCTGAGTCAGCTCGGTTGGGGGTCAACTCGGTTGACTCGGCCACCTCGGTAGAAACACACTTGATTAAATATGCAACTATTATTGTTGAAAAGGGGGTAGGTCAGTAAAAGGAAAAGGAAATGTTAGGAAAATGAAATGCAAGCAATAAGTGAGAATGGAGAATTGTATGTAACTAAAATAGGGGCATACATAAGAATTTTTAGGGCATACATTAGATTTTTTTAGAATTTCGAGTGTACTGTTGTAGGAATGCCACTATGCAAATAAGGAATTAACTTGATAGTCACAATCCCATTAGTATCATAAATTATGGGAGAGATCAGAAAAACATCCCTACACAAATATTAACTGATAAGTATGGTTTTGGTGTTTCATTTGGAGAATAAAATCCTATAACAGTAGTTGTTATTATGACTCTTAAAGGGTCCTAGATGAGATATGTGCACTTTTAGGCCCTTCAACTTTCAAGCAAAAGAAGCCATAAACAACAAGTATGCGCACCCTAGAAAACATGGAAATGATCATAAAACATATTAGGTAAAATGGATAGTCATCTACAACATCACAACATCATTAATGGGAAAACTAAAAACCACTTACAAACATCAAAAGTAAGGGTTACAACATAATGATTGTAGAGTAAGGAGAGAGGAGTGGCCAGGAAAATGAATAATCGGGCCAATGTAGAGTGGAAAAGTGACCAGCTAGAAGTTTGGAAGAGGAGATTAATCAAGATTCCTTGAAAAAGGAAATCATGTCAAAGATACTTTTTGATGGAAGTGACCAACATACCAACTCTGTATCACTTCTATCTGAAGTAAATGTAGATGAATGTGAAGATATGTTCTTTGAAGGAGATAGTCCATTAAAGGAGAACCTCCAGGTTTTGTATAGACATATATTGGCATAAATTATAGTGTTATATTTGATGCATATGCATAACATATCGTCTCAAGATTGACAACATTGAAAGGAAAAAGTACAATGGCCATAAGCATACATATGAAGCATTTGAAGCCTACCCAATTCATGTTAGGAAAATGAAATGAAAGCAATACGTGAGAATGGAGACTTGTATGTAACTAAAAGAGGGGCATACATTTGAATTTTTAGGGCTACCAAATGCCCACACCTATTAACCAAACTCATTCTTGACAAGCTTTTTCTTTAAAAAGTTTTTTGCTTACAAGTCTTTCCAAGTTTTTTTGCTTATAAGTATTTCCATGTTTTTTTGCTGGTATTTTGCTATGCTTATGCCAAATTTTTGTTCAGCCATGGTGCAGGTAGAACCAAACAAGTATTTATTAGACTTGTCTTCCTCCAGCGAAGGGAGTTTGGGAAGGCTAGAGGAAAGTGAGAAATCCAGTAGGTCTACATGGGCTAGATCAACTAGATGTCAGAAGATCAGAAGAAAATTTGACAAACGCATGAATTTTTTTCTCCAAGGAGGGGGGTCATGTTCCTATGATGATGAGACAGTGGGAGACATTGACGTGCCCTTAAGGTACCAACACCTAGTGAAACAATGGGTTCCTAGCGATCTTCCTCAAGTAAACATTGATTTTTGTGTGAATGAGAGGATATATAGAATTGCATCGTTGTCATTGCATGGATTGGGGTTGTTTTGCATGGACAACATAAAGGTTGGATACGGTAGATGTACAGAATTGATGGAGTATGTTGGACCCTGTAACAACTACAATGATTAGATGTGCTTGGTCCAATATACACGAAGTATGTGTAGACATGGGTTGTTAGCAAATTATATACAACTGAAAGACAAAGCTCAAAATAAAGGAGCAACGTTGTACATGGACGGAAGGCCAAAAACAACCGGTAATATTGCAGGGTTTATAAACAGTACACAACCAGGGTCTACACTAAAGAAACCCAACTGCATATTTGAGTCGCGTGAAGGAAACCATGTCTTTGTATGTGCAATTAAATCAATAGCTGCTGGCGAAGAACTACTTATTGATTGCAATTTGAATCATGTAGATAAAAACAATGTTAGTATGGTTGTGGTACAACAAACAATTTAACCACCCTTTTATTAATTATTTTAATATCAATAGGACTTTTCATTAGCATATAATTGAAATTTTTTGCTTTTCATGTTTCCTTATGTAACTTTTAGTATGTTTTTGATGCAGGGTTCTCTTAGGGGCACCTCCATCTCTATAGATGTTTGTCGACCCAAGTCAAGGAAGCATGTATACATCGATATTGCTAATGTAATATTAAATTTAGGATGGACATACAGATACATTGTTATGTATTTTCATTAGTATATTAGGTTCATTTATATAATATTATCTATTTTCCATGCAGAGTGTTGATCAGGGAATCCAACTGCCTATTGATCAACCGACTATAGCATCAGGGCAACAGCCAAACATGAATGTAATTCTCCATTTCAAATACTTTAAAATAGTAAACATGTATATCGTGACGCATAATGTTTATTTTGTTATGTATTATTTCATTTTTATGGTTGCGTTCATGATGGTAATGTTGTCTACATTTTTTGTATATTGACCAGGGAAAGTCTGTTGATCAGAAAACTGGAGCCTCGAGGCAACCAGTAAACCTAAATGTAATTCCACATTCTAAATACTTAAAAAATGTACACATAAAAAACATGTAGCATAGTGTTTATTTTTGTTCTATATTTGTTAGCTTTTACATATTGCATTCATTGTGATAATGTTCTCTACTTTTTTTGCAGGTGCCTGATTGAGGTAAATCCCCATGTGTTGATCAGACCACACCCTCATCTAGGAATCAGGTAATCCTTGATGTAAACCCTAATATAATTATTTGCGCACACTATTGCTTCAAAGACTAAGCAATTTTTTATATATTTCAATTGCAGACAGGGGATTTCGTTTATGAAACAATATCTCAAAACTCTTTACAGAATGAGGTCTCTCGGTTGATGAGAGATAGTGAAATTAGAGAGTCTGCTGACCTATTGAGTGTGCTACAAAGGACAAGGGAAAAACAAAATTAGGAACTGATTCATCTTACATTGGCAGTTCCACTAACAGAAGGGCTCGAACAAAGGATTCAATTGTTCTTACAGCAACGTAAACAAGTGGACATAAGTTATCAAATAAAAACGCAAATTCATTTATAAAAACTTTATAATATTTGATTTTATATGCTATTGAACTTATAATACAATGGTTTGAATTTATAGCGTGCTATGGAAATTATCAGTGGTGGTCAAGGCAATGTTGGTCCTAGTGACCAAACCACTCCACGTACACCACATATTTCTCCCATATTGTCCACTGATCAATTGGTAGCATGTTCTGTGACACCCTCGAGGGCAGCGGAGGGTGCAGCCGATGTTGCCCCACCCACAACAGATGCTGCAGAAGAAGGGGTGGATGCAGGGTTAGATAGAGATGTGGAAGCATTTCCTATATATTCTCATGTGACTAGCACTGGTTCAATAGTGTGTACATTTTTGGTGAATGAAGAACCGTTTCCAATAAAGATAGAGAGGATTCCAGGTCATTATAGATTGTTCAATTTAGTTTTTATAATTTGTGTCTAATATACCGATAATATTTTCTAATGTTGAATAATGATGGCATTAATGTTTTGTAGGAAATGTTATATTTTATAAACATATGAATGATTTGGACTTAGAGATCTTCGGGCCCACCATCCACACAATGTGGAACAAGAAACCAAAATCTTTAAAGGATGATCTAACTAATTGCTTGGTTAGTCTGTTCGAAAAATATACCTTCGATACATCGAAGGTCCTACAGAAGGCTGGAAAACATCTGAAGATTGTCTGAGACCAGTATAGGGTTCACCTAGAAAATAACCCTAGGTATAAGCACCCTCCAATGATTCCATATATGGATTGGAAAGCCTTGGTGGAATATGGAAAAGAGAAGAGCCTCAGAAAATCAGGAAAGATACCACCAGGTGGAACAGGGAGGTATGCAATACATTAAAAAATGATGTGGTAAGCCTTATTATTACTAGTTTTTATATCAATTTTGGTACATTGACTAATGTATTTAAAAAATTAATTAGGCTCTCGAACACATCTAAGGCCACAAAGGAAAGAATTGAAAAAAATGGCCAACACAAGCTTGGGCCTAGTGGTTACTCCAACTTGGCGGCCCGATATGTACGTATCGCAAAACCCGAATCCACATCCAAATATCATACAGATTATTATTTTTGTTTTGTTTTGACAAAAGGCTTTAAAATTAATGACATCATGCAAATATGAAGGCTGACCGGTTCAAAGAATTGCCTAGTGCAGATTACATGAAGCTTGGCTTCGAACAGGGCTTTGACACCATTGTTGAACACCAGAGAAGCTTGTCTGGGAATACTGCATGATATTCTTCTGATCCATCTGGTGCCCAGGTATGTGAAAAATTTATAGTTTAATGATAATTTATTAATGCTCATGCAATTTGTTCCTTATAAATAAATAAACATAAATTATTTATTCCTTTTTGTGCAGGAAAGTAATGATCCCGTTCATGTTGAGGATGTAGTACATGACCAAACAAATGAAGATCATGATTATCATCCTGGTAATGAATTTATTAATGTGCTACTTTTTTTTATAGACCATTGCAGATGATGAACATTAATTCTAATTCTACACAATTCAACTGCAGAGCATGTAGATGCAGATCATAACACGTAATAGGTTGGTCCTGTACGAGATAATGTTGAACATGTTGATGTGCCCATGGCAGGTAAAAACACACATTTGTAATGTTTTTTTAAATTAATTACTCATATTTATCAAAATATAAATATATTAATGAAATATTTTGACATTATTGCATAAATTCATCACCCCTCACCTGAAGTTCAACCTTGCGAGCAGACTAGTAGGGATATCGATGATCAGATTCCCGAAGATGTGACTCTAACTAACTATTTAAAGAGAAGAAAAGTAAAAAGGAAGTGTCTAAACAAATTTTGAGTAATTCTTATTTATAAAAAAAAATATTTAATGGTTTTTTCCTCTGTTTTGTGAATGGATGTTTGAATGAATGCTTTACTAAATGGTTTACTGATCTTTTTTCTGCCAATGACTAAATTAATGTTTTAATGAATGAGTTAATGAATGGTTTTTTCATCCGTTGAATGATTGAATGCTTTAATGAATGATTTAAAGAATGATTTAATGAAAGCATCATTCAACTATTGAGTGAAATAATTTGCAGTAGATGCATTGTTATTTGCATTGTAGATGCATTGTTATTTGGATTGTGAAATAGTGAAATAAATTGTTATTTGCAAGTATATGCATTGGGTTTGGGGAGTTGAGAGTGATGTGAGGGGGGGAGGGGCCATAAGAGCTTCCACCTTCATGTGGTTGGTCCTGTTTAGTAGAGAATATTAAATTATTCTCGAAACAGAGAGGAGCACAATGAATGGTAAGGAAGAATACATTAAGAAACATCTATTTCTATAATTTTAGTGTATAATTTTCACTATTGCTATTTGACTCCTTCATTGGAACTTGTTACAGATAGCATTGAGAAACATTTCCATTATTAAGAGGCAAGAAATGGCGTTTTGATTAGATCGATGGCCTTATATACATAGTATTTTTGGTTATCCATGTTTTATTAGGTAATACTTGAATACTTGGATAGTATTGTAATTTACATTGTAATAGAATTGTATTTATTTAGATTGGTTTTGTTATTTTCATAAAAAAACATAGATTTATTTGATGGGTCCTAACATGAAACTATTGCAATAGGACAAAAAATGAAGTATGTTGATTGATTTTTTGAAAGGTAAAGCATAAGAAGACAGTGTGGAGATCCACAAATTAAGGTATAATTATGTTTTATTTTGTTTGATTGAGCTGTGTATTGGGTATTTATGCATGTGCACACACATACATTTAGTTGATGATGATGATTACCATACATTGAGGCGAACTTTGTTCTATATTATCTAAACAATTACCTTAAATATTTTGATTTATCATGATAACTGGCCCCTTGGTAATACTTTACCAATACCATATAGCTAGGACAACAAAATTAAATGTAGGCATTTCATTACAAGAAATATGATAGGAATTTGAGTTTGAAGGGAATATGAAAGGTCAAAAGCCAGAAAAAGATAGATATACTTGTGAGGAAAATGGTATCTGAACCCGATGTTTCCCTATTATTCCACATGAGTATATTGTTATCTGCCCCAGTTTATCTTTCTCCAATAGTTTTGTAATTTGTTTCTTAATATCATATCTTGTTCAACTTTCATGTTTAATTGTGCAGTGGAAAACCTATGTTTATATTTGTGCTTATCCTTGTAGGTTGTAAGTTGGGCATGGTACACATTGGTATTTTCAGTTACCATTGTAACTTTTCACCCCAACATCGATGTGCACTTTATTACTCATAATTGCTAATTTGTTACAAAGTCTTCTTTGTGCAAATATTTTATTAGGAATTTATATCTTTCTGTATTGCTTCCAATTGATCACAGAGTTTAAAGTGGTCACTTAGAGCAAACATCTCAACTCTGGAATACAAAAGAAGAATGACTGCATTGATAATTATGGTAACAAAGTATTGAGATCTTCTTGAAAAAATAAAGATATATTTGCTACTTTATTTCTGGAAGGCATTGTTTGAATGCTTAATTTATACAAATTGTTTATTTTTGTTGTTTTCAGGTAATCTTCCAGAGGTATCCATGGCCTGAAAAAGAGTATCAGTCATTTTCACTGATTTACAATGATAGATCACTAGATTTGGTATGACATCTTTTCACTAAAGGAAACATTTTCAGATTTGTTAGAAACAATTTCGAGGTTCTTTCCCAAGGAAAATATGTTTTTATTGAAGAAAGCCCATTTGCAGCCATGACTTTTGGTGGTGTTGATCCTAATCACTTCAAGGGTAAACATCAATATGGTCTTGTTACTCGAAACGATTACTGGAAGGTATGTAATAGAATCATGTTAGTTTTCCAGGTTTAAGATTGATTGTATTTAAGGATAAACACATGCATACCATGTTCTTTGTATGAGTTAATATAGTTAATAGTAGCTATGTCATGGTATTAATATACTCTAATAAATCGATTTTGCTATTTCCTTTAGTTTGACATGGGACACTTCCTCATTGATGATCAATCAATAGGTCAGCATACAGTCCATCTTATTCAATTGGGCACATGATTGCTTCTTAAGGAATCTTATGAAAATATTGATGGAATTTTATGAACATTTTGTTGCAGGTTTTTGTGCTGGAGATTGTGTTTCTATTGCAGATTCTAGAACTTCTTTGCTAGCTGGTCCATTGGTAAAGCATGCATACATTTGATCTTTTGTAAATTTATTGTATAAGTTAGTGGTGTTTTCTAGGTCTGTACACGATATGCTATTGTTGTAAAGCATAAGTGTTTCATATATACACCAAGGATATAGGGTAGAAAAAGCTATTTCATAATCATAACCAACGGAGTATTATCATTTAAACCACTTTTCTTTGAAATCAATAGTAGTAGACAATTTTATCAGCTAGCAAGTGTAAGTATTAACAACCATCATGTATCATCACATAGGCATTATTATCATCATTTAGATTAACTATAAATACTACTGTATATCAACATTAATTACTAGCTGAGTTAACCATCCTTTTAAGGGTTTATACAAGTACTCCTTATCCTGAAAAGAATGCTTTTGGAAGGCAGAATTCAATGATATTGTTGAGATTTCCCCATAACTCAAATATGACCCTAACTTGGTTGATTTTTGTAGGTTTGTTTGATAGGTTTTAGGGCTAGAAATGATAGTAACACTGATTAGTAAGGAAAGAATCCATAAATTTCCCTAATAAACAATTAAATGGGGTCGTTGTAAGGCAGAAAGTAGCCTTTTATCAAGGCCAAATTATCCCAACCCCTAAAACATGTCAAATATGAAACCCTAACTCTGACTTTTGACTGGTTTTTTTAGGTTGCTTCTCAAGTTTGTGGATGTAGACTAGAAGATAGGTGATGCATTGGATGATCTAGGGATAAATAGGTAGGCCAAAATTTGAGGTGGCTTAGAATTTGAAAATTGTTGTTATTTTTGGATTATTGAATTTTATAAATTTCTAATGTTTTCTAGTTTATAAAAATATAGATCTAATCTAACACTACACTAATCACGCAAATGCGTCTATTTACACATGAAATACTAAAATTGGATCAAAATGACAAATCTTAGGGTTTTTGTGAAATTTACTTCAGACCCAAGGCCATGAGGGATGGTGATCAGCCTCCCTAAGGCTCACCAACTAGGACTTCCAAAAACAATGTCTAGGCTTCGTTGGAGGATCCTAATTAGGGAAAAATTCAGAGATATAAGGACAAACAAGAGAAAAATCCTTCAAGAGGATGTTTTATAACATGTAAAAGTTGACAAAAGCTGGTAAAAAGTCCTAATTCAAAGAAAATGCAGCATTACAACCACTATTCAATCCATATAATCATAATTTCACCAAACTTTACCAATGGAGCAACCAAGAAAACCATAGATCCTCCTTGTGCTTGTGTTCTTCCAACAATGCTAGCATCAATATTGCATGTGCATGAAACCCTAGAATCCACCCATCATTTTACCATAAATCCAAAGAAGAAATAGTAATATATTTAATAAGTTTCCCCTGTGAATCCATAGGCAAGCCTATATCGAAGCATCTTTTTCGCATGAAATATTTTGATAAATCCATTGATTTGTAGATAATGGTGCTTCCACATGATTCAGTATTGTAATTGGAAGAGGAACTTCACAAACATTTATAGATTCTCAACCAATTGTAAAAGGAAAAGCAAGCATACATTTACCAGAATCCCAACAACTATTTAAAGGATTAAAGACAATCACATGTCTCTTCTATTGAACAATCATAGAGTGAAATTATGTTGCATATAACTTGATTTTACCTGTGTTACTGGATCCACCACCCTATTGTGTAGGATCCGCTAACAATTGCAACAGGTTGATCTACCTTAGCTACCAAACTAGGAATATGTGTTGTTTTAGTGGAAGGACTGTTAATGTTCAAAGGTGTTATTGAATGTATAATACTTCTAGTTGATGCAACTCTTCTTGCAATGGGGACCATAAGAAGAGAGTTTGATCTATCTTGGCCAAATGAAATTGAAGCCTGGAACTATTCATTCTGTAGACCAAGATCACTTGAATTGATTCCAGTCACTAAGGTAGAAGAGTTGCCATACCTAGTTGTTTCTCCCTCTATTTCCTGACTACTGCAGAGGATTTCATGTTATATGATGGTCCAAGAGAAGTAGTAGACATAGATACAAATGTGAGAGGTTGTGATAGTTCCCCTGATTTTGACAATGATGTTGACTGTAGAGCACCTCTAACCTCTACTTTTTGGAATTCCCTGGAACTTTTGACCAATTTTATATTTTGGAAAAGGTCATGCCTTTTTTTACCCTTTTGACCTAGTTGGCCTTTTCTTCCTTAAGGTTCGATATGCTATTTCATGGTATGATATAGCATATCAGTCACTTTTTCTGCACTTGTTTCATTTATGAAGTTTTTTGTAAATAACATAAATTCTCTCTGGCCCTTATCTTTAATTGAAAACTAAATTATTTTTCTATTCTTTATATTGTCTTGAGTTCTTCTCAAGTGATTTATATCTCCATTGGGCATCTACAAACTACTTATATTTTACATTTTAGTCCTTCAGTTGACTTGGACTTGAGCATACATTTTATTTATATGTTTGACAAAATGATTCTATATCATCACTCATTTGGACATGTTGAGTGAAAATATATCATATCTAAAACACTAATTAGATTATTTTGATGCATAAAATTCAATGATCACCGGCAAAGTGTGTGCTCTAGAATGAAAAGGATATATTGAAGTATACCATACTGATATGCCGTAAGAGTTTTCAGGTAAAGAATTGTAAATGAAAAGGATATAGATTATTTACATATTTGTTGGAATAATCTCCACCATTATCTGTGTGAAGAATATTGATCCCCTTACCAGATTGTTTCTCTGCAAGAGATTTAAAATCTCGAAGAAAAGCGGACACATCAGCTTTGTGTTTTAAGAAGTAGACCCCTATGTATATAGAGATGTAATCAATGAAGGTTAGAACTTAGTACGTATATTTATTTATTCATAGATAGGTGAGGAAAGGGACCAGTAATGTCACTGGGCACAAAATCAAGAAGTGATGTGGCTCTCTTAGCCTTTCCTTTCTCAAATCTCTCTTCAAGGTGCCTACAAAGAGTATATATTGGACAAACTTCATCTAAGAAGGATATAGGTGGCAACCCCACTGTCCCTTCTTGTTTGATTAATTGATGCAATTAACGTAAGTTAATATACCCAAACATATCATGCCATAACTTAGTAACATCATTAGAATGCATTAACAAAGCTAAAGTAGGAGTTTTAAGCAAAAAATTTGAAAAAACATACAATTTATTTTTGTGATCAACTTTTCTAAGTGAAATCTTTGAATTTTTTTTTTGTTAAATCTACCAACAGGCGTCGTTTTTCCGATGTTGTTCCGATGCTTCTATGAAACATCCAACACATGAAGGCGACACTCAGCCAACGCTTTGTATTAACCTTTCGACGACATTGTCATGACTCCGACACTTCAGCCTGTCGGACGAACGACGCTTCAAGTGTCTATAGGCGTCAAAAATCCAACACATTCTTGATAAAAACATCGACAGTGTTGCCATGACTTAGATGCTTCTACTCGTCGGAAGTCCGACCCTTCAAGTGTTGGTAGGCATCGGATTTCCAACGGTTTATGCAAGTTTTGATTGACATTTTGAAAGAGAAAACTCTCAAATAGGTGACACCATGGTGTGTCAGATCTTTGACCCACTTTGGTAGCCTATCGAATATCCAACGTTATGCCACCGATGGCAAAAAAAAGTGTATGTGTTGAAGATGCGACAGAGAAGTGTCAAAATTCAGACTTGCAAAGTGTCGGATTTTGGGTTGAAATTATGTTGTGATACCCAATACACAGTTCAATCAAATAAAAGAAAACAAAATTATACTTTGATTTATGGAGCTTTGCACTGTCTTCTTTTGCTTTACCTTTCAAAACATCATTCAACATACTTCAAAATTTTTCATGTTGCAATAATTTCATGTTAGGACGTATCAAATAAATATTTGTCTGTTTATGAAAATAAAAAAACCAATCTAAATAAATAAAATACTATTACAATGTAAATTACAATACTATTCAACTATTCAAGTAAATTAACTGTTAATAATAGATCACCTGAGAAAACATGAAGAACCAAAAACAATGTGTATATAAGGCCATTGATCACATCAAAATGCCATTTCTTGCCTCTTAACTACAAAATTTTTTCTCAACACTATATGTAACAAGTTACAATGGAGGAGTCAAATGGAAATAGTAAAATTTAAACACTACAATTATAGAAATTTTTTTTTTAATGTATTCTTTCTTACCATTCATTGAGCTCCTCTTTGTTTCAAGAATAATTTAATATGCTCTACTAAATAGGACCAACCACGTGAATGTGGAAGCTCTTGTGGCCCCTCCCCCCCTGTTGATTGCATGGGCAGACCCGGGTTTACTATAATCAATCAACAACACCCCTAACTCACTGGCCCTTTCGGCGACAGACCGCGAAGCGATCTGAAGTCTCACCCAAAGTGAATCTAATGGGTTGGCTTGGACTCAAGTGTCTTGAGCCAGGTTCTGTGCATCCTACTTCTCTTCTCTTACTCCTGTGAGTCACAAGATCAACTATATCGACGCATCGCACGTCCCCTTCTACTCGCAGCACTTTTAGCCGTGCGATTCTTATCCACGCGCAAGTCGCACGGTTCCTTCCCACGTCGCACAACTTCCACTTACTCACAATATCTCCAACCTTATCGCATCTCTATGCACCGCGGGACACCCAACCTCTCCTCAACACTAAGACCTCAGCTCGCAGTATCGCGCACCGCAGCTCCTCTACCGGTGCGATATTGCCTCTCTGCGATATCCTACCACTACGACTTTGCACTCTTAGCGTTGACTGTGTCGATGTACGAAACTCTACTTCCCAGAAGTTATATTGTGATTAAATGGTCATTAGAAACAGACGTAAAGGAGTCTTTAAGAAGCTTACTAAAATACTTCAACTTATCTCTATCTTCCTGCATTATCGTGAGCTGAACAATACATACATTCACTTACTGCAACTAACATTATATGCATGATAACCAGTAACAATAAGCAAGTACAATCACATTCATGCAACACATAACACGCAGATTTAACGTGGTTCACCCCCAGGATGGGAGCTACGTCCACCAAACTGTGCTTCTATTATATATCTTGAGGGAAGTTAGCACAGTCTGTTGCACCGCATATGCAGTGCGAGATCTCTTCTAGCTCTCTGGACTATTTCTATCTCTATATTGCCTTTCTTTCTATATATCCTTCCCTCTATGTCCTCTTTGTGGATGGTTACATACAGACTCAAATGACTCACAGACAAGCTAGGTGTCTGGATCGTTACAACACAGTCTGTCTGGCTGACTCCTGAGTCCACTTCAAAAATAATCAACTGACCAACTAACGACTCATCCTACGAACCAACCCTTTACAATACAAAATACAAGCTTTTATAGGCGGCCCGAAGGTCTCGCCATTATAACACTGTGGGCCTGTCCCAACAGTAACCCAAACCCTAATTAGTGACAGTCGGTCCTCTCTATCCTTGAGGTAGCCGCTTCCTGTCACACCATAGCTCTCTGCAGTCTTCCATGCTTCCCGGCACTGACCATGGGTACTATGCACCGCTTATCTCTTATGTCCTTCACCTTCAATGCTTGAGCCTCGTTGCTCCTTCTTCTTTATGGGGGTCGCTGAGCCCTCCTGTCTTTTGCCGCTGCCTTCAATGCAGTGGGTGAGCTCTCCCTTCTCGGCCGCTCAGGTACCGTTGCCTTTCTTTGACTTTTGCATCCCAAAAAGTCACGGTTTTCGGCTCTGCTCTCCAGCTGGAAATGTGCTACGGTGTTGTAGCTCTTCCTTGTCTTCTTTCTGCCAAAACTATATCTTTCCGCTAAAACTAGCAGCTTCTTCTGTAGCTGCAGGACCCTGCTCCAACAGTCCCCTAACAGTTACTTGTGGCTCGTCCTCGAGCCACCTGCAACAGGCTTCTCCTGCTGCAACTTATCCTTCGCCTCCTGCGAAGTGCGTTGTAACCTGCCTTGAAGTCCTGCGACTTCATTCTTCATCTCCTCGACACGTTCTTTTGCCGTTTCAGTAACTTAGTTCGCTGGGCTCTCTTATCCTTTCTGCCCATAGTCACGGTTTCCCTCTCTTCGCTCTTTCTTCTCTATGAGCGCTCTAGTGTTTGAGAAGTGTTCCACAGATATCCTTTCCTTTTTATCTGGGTTAGAACTTTTATCACAATGAAAATCTGTATCTTCCAGCCTTCTCAAACATTTCCTTCCATCTAGAGCCTCGTGGATGGAGAAGAAGAAACCCATGAACTTCGCTCCGAGAACAAGCCTTTGTCCTAGTTCTGGAAGTCTCCCCTCCGATGGGTTGGCAGTCTTCTTCCACTTCTGTTCTCTTCGAAGTGGTCCAGATCCACATGCTGCCTCTAACCCTCAGGTTTCTGTTTTAGTACCTTCGCAGTATTTCGTGCTTTTCTTAGCTGATCAGATAGGTCAGCGATTTTCTCCCGTTGCTTTCTTTTTCTCATTTTTACCTTTCTCCTAGCGGGAGAGTTCTTCTCATCATTCTTCTGCTCTGCTTTCTTATCTTCAGTGATCGGCTCGGCGTTCTTCTTCTCCTTAGTAGAGAATTTAGTGACAACTTCTACTTCTGGCGCTTGACTCTTCATCCTTAGCGACTGTCTAACTTGTGCTGTCTCTAATTTCACAACCTTGGGTGGTGCCATCATGGTGAACGCACGGCCAGTACGTTCTTTCTAAGCTTTACTTCTATAGGTTCGGCCTCAGTCAGAATCCGCTTGGCTCAATACTCTAGGCATGCAGTGGCTTCGAAATCTGGAATTCACTGTACTCTGCAACTTAGTTGGCTCTGCACAGGGGACACTTAGCACTGCCTTGCATAGCTCTTGAGATTTGGCAACTGTACCCTTCCTACTTGAAGGATGTCTGCTTTTATGCCGAAGGCATACTACCGAACGCAATGGTCCTCCTGGGTCAACCCCGTTGGTCATCATAATTAATTGGACGAGACCCTACCCGTCATTCTGATCTGTCATAATTGCTGAGATCTAATCACGTGTCCCTCAAAGCGTGCATATCCAGGCACCGGTGTCGTCGGAGATTTACCAAATCTGGAAAAATTTATTATACTGCTGCCAAATCTATGGTAGGGGATACCGGTCATTTCTTCATTAACTACTTGTCAGATAGTGACTTGAATAGCCCACTATCGGTTGCAAACTGAATACATGGCAGGGGGAAACATCTTACTGTTGCGATGCAATTCCGGATCACCTGCAAGAACAAACAGTGTTAAATTTTTTTTTTTTTTTTTGGGTGTAGACTCATTCCCGGTGCGATGCCTCCTTTCAACTACACTGGACATCTGCACCGCCATAAATTGTTCATGCTAGGGATGAGAGGTGGGGAGGCTGTCACTATAGAGCTTAAGCCTACTGCCGTTAATCCATGTGGGCAAGAGCTCCCCGTTCAGCTGGCTGAGCTGAACGACACCTCCTTCTGTGACTTGTTGGATCTGGTATGGCCCTAGCCAATGTGTCTTAAACTTCCCTGGGAACTTGATGAATTTGCTGTCATAGAGGAGCACCAGGTCTCCGGTCTGGAAAGTCTTATTCTTAATGTGTCTGTCATGCCAAGCTTTTTCTCGGGCCTTCTGCACTCTCTGATGGAATCCAGCGATGAACCTGTCTTCTTCTAGGGCAAGCAGTTGTGCTAGCCTTGCTTCGACTGTGTTTGTATTGGTCATCTCGGTAATTTGAGTGATTCTTAAGCTGGGAAGAATATACTCCATAGGCGTAACAACCTCTTGTCCATATACCAAGCTGAAAGGTGTGTGTCCCGTAAGTTTCTTGCATGTGGTTCTATATGCCCATAAGACAGCGTTAACTCTGAGGTCCCAACCATTCCTCTGGCTATTGTAGATCTTAGTAAGAGCATTTTCTAAAATCTTATTGAAGGCCTCCACTGTACCATTAGCCTGCAGGTGGTAGGGAGTGCTCTTATGGTGCTGGATCTGGAATTCTTCTATTAATGCTTCAATAGTACTGTTCAAGAAATGTGTACCTTGGTCGCTCATCAAAATTACTGGGCATCCAAACCTGCTGATGATGTTTTCAAAAAGGAATTGTGCAGCTGTAGCAGCATCACAATTTCTTACTGATTTTTCCTCTACCCATCTGGTGAGGTACTCCGTTCCAGTGATAATATATCTCGCACCAGTGCGCTTCCCTGGTGGGTTGATAGGACCCACAAAATCTATAGCCCATTTGTCAAATGCACGCAACGTGACCTGTGGTCGCAGCGGCATTTCATCGCGTTGCGAGGGTTTTCCTACCCTTTGGCAGATATCGCAGCATCTGCAAAAGTCCTTGGTGTCTTTGTGCAATGTAGGCCACCATAATCCTGCCTCTAAGATTTTCTGCGCAGTCGGTTTTCCAGCGAAATGACCTCCTGCGGTTCCTGAATGAGCCTCTTTGATAATAGCATCTTTTTCATGCGGCATTACACATCTGCGTAGAACTTCATCCAGGCCTAACTTGTATAGGCATCCTGCAATGAGGGTGAAGTCTGCTGCCTTAACAACCAACTGTTTCTTTTGCTGCTTGGTAAACTCATCAGGTGCTACTCTTGTGGTGAGGAATTGAATAATGTCGGCATAGTACTCATCTGCAATCTGTATGGAAAACAACGGCGCATCTGGCAGATTGTCTTCTAGGTTACTGGGCTCTTCTCCCGAGTCTAACCGCGACAGATGATTCGGTCCTGCATTCAGTCTTCCTGGTTTCAAAATGATTTCGAAATCATACTCCTGGAAGAGGAGTAACCATCTGCAGATTCTCCCCCCTAACACTGGTTTATTGACTAGGTACTTCAATGTGGAATGGTCAGTAAACATTTTAAACGTGGCGCCCAATAGATAGTTCCTGAACTTCTGCAGTGCATATACCATAGCTAAGCCCTCCCTTTCTGTTGTGGTGTAGTTCTTTTCCGCTGTTGATAGCTTTCTGCTGGAATATGTGATGGGATGGTCAAGATCCCCTTCTCCTGGCTGGGTCAAGACGACTCCTAATGCGATGCCAGATGCATCCACATGTACATGGAAAGGCTTAGTCCAGTCCAGAAATACTAGGATGGGTGTTGTAACCATCTTCTCCTTAAGTATGTCTAGACTCTGCTGGCATTCCTCGTTCCATAGGAATTTTACATCCTTCTTGAGCAATTTCTCCATCGGCGCTGTAATCTTTGCGTAGCCCTTGATGAAATTTCTATAATACCCGGTATGACCAAGTACTGTCCTCAGTTGCTTGACTGAGTTGGGTGCTAGAAGGTTTACAATGATAGCGATCTTGGCGGGGTCTACCATCAAGCCTTGTCTGCA